>CALYLW010000401.1:0-192500 GCA_944989445.1 Ampullaceana balthica
TTCTATGAGAAGTAAAGAAGAAGAGTAGATTTTATTAGAGATTCTATTAGGTATAGAGAAGTATGATTAGACTATTAGTTATAAGAATAGACGAATTAGCTTATTAATAGTTCATAGATTCTTAGTAGAAATTTTATATATAGAAAGAATTCTATATTTAATTTTATTACGACAATTTACGGTAGAACTTATATTATAGAATCATTTTAGTTTTTCCTTTTATTATAAGAGAATTAGATTATTAATTTACTTTTATTAGATGATTTTTCTTTTTTAAATAGAATTTTGTTTAAGGGTCATAGTATTTAGTTTTTTGTCATATTTCTAACCATTTAGATAGACCTTATTTAGAGATTTAGTTACTAGACCTTATTTCTTACTAGACCGTTGATATTCCATTTATGTCCACTCGCTGTGATATCCGGTTTCCTTCTTTATAATCCCTCTTACCATATCATCGGTAAAGAATGTCACTAGTTTTTTTCCATCTCTGTTCCTTGTTCTTTTGTCCTATTACTTACGATTAAGTCAACAGTAAGAGTTACTTTCTCCAACCTTGTTATCTTCTTATCTTCCTCTAGCACTTCAACCTGTTATCCTAATGTAGTTTATGTAGTGCATGAGTTTAACTCACACCAGCATAGCAGTCTGTTTTGTGATTTTTAGGTACGATTTTTCTAGTTTCTTATTCTTATATTGATATTTGATATTTAGATTTTTCTGAGAAATATTATTTTTTACTTACTTTTTTTATAGGTATAGAGATATAGCCTAGCTAGAAATTTTATAGATGCTATATGATAAGAATGATTTTTATATCTTGTTTTCAGTTTAGCTTTTTCTGTAGAATACTTTTAGATCTATATTCCTAATTTCTATATTATTTTAGACAATTAGTTTTACACCTTTAAGTCTTTTATTTAGTTATTATTAGTTTAGAATATTACGAATAGTTAACTTGAAGAGATTTAGAATTTTATCTTTTATTTAAGAAAGCAACCTATTTTTTTTGTTATTTTTTATTTATAGATTTAGTTCTCTCTAGTCTTAATGATAGATTTTAGCTTTATTTTATACTTAATAATCATTCATTTCCACCTTTTTAAGAATGTTAATAAGAATTGTATGAAGTAGTAGTATTTATAGAGTTATTTTTTTAGAAATATTTTAGATTTTTTTAGATTTTATTCTACTAACATTCTAGAGTTAGAATACTAAGAACATTAGTGGCTTTTTGCTTAGATCGGGTCCTTTAGATACGGATGATGGAATCTGGTTATATTAGTGTTAATTTTTGATTGTTGTTTTTTAAATCTATATACTTTAGTTGTTTGAATGCATTACTAATTTATTCATTTTTGATGTTTTTTTATTTTGTGATTGTAGTGTTCGACTCTGATGTCGCTGAGAACGAGTTCTTTTAGGTTATGGATTTGTATTTTGAAATATAAGTGGGTGTTTCGGATGTGGGATTAATGCGAGAGTTGAGGCTATGTTGTGGAGTTGGCTTGTAGTTTAGTGAGCTCATGGCTAACGTATTGTGCGGAGTTCGTTGGTTTTGGAGAACGCGGAGTGACTCGTATCGATACTTTGTATATTTTTTTATAGATATTTTTCCATTTTGAGTTAGATTATAGATTATCCCATTTACACTTAGAATTACCCTAGTAACTTACTCTTTGACCCTTCCCATATTTTCTAGCCTATCTACTTTTTTCTATTTTCTTTCTTTTTTTTCTACCTTAAGTATATTAAAGACTTTCTTTAGTAAGTTCATAAATATAATTAGTTCTATGTACTTTCCTAGAAATGTCTTTAAAGATATAGTTAGAAATTTTTAGTAGCACTTAAACTATACTTTTTTGATCTAGTCAAAACATTTCTAGTCACTCTTCACATTTATTTTCTATTTCCTTTAGCCTACCTCGTACTAGTTCGCCTGCTTAGTGATTTTCTACTTGTGATTTTGTACGACTCATGCTCTGTATGTGTGTCCCTCCTTCAAGCAGAAACGGGACTAAGGACGGTGACTTTGACTATCTTATCCTACTTTTAAATTTGATAATATTTATATGGTATTAACGTGATTTGGGGAGGTTAAAAAAACATGTAGTGTGCACTTACCTCTAGAGGTATGCGGTGCGATTGAGATTGCACGTTCGACCTAGTCATACCTTCGGTTTTGTTAGTAGCTGATTTCGGACACGCCAACCACTTGTTTTATTCTATAGTTCTTGATTGTTGTACAGCAAAGGTCAAGAACTATTATTTGTTAGTATTTGTATATCTTTTGTTAAAGTAGGAGAGGGCTTTATTTTGTAGTTTTGATCTATGTACTTTTCTAGTCGAGTCGTTACTTTTGTATTGAGTTTATTTGAGGTGAGGCAGACTGTGTGCTTTAGATTATTTCTATTTGACTTTTTATTTTTTATTATAGAGTTTAGTTTTTTTTTTTTTTAGATTAGATTTTTTTTTTTTTTTCTATCTAGAGATATTTTAGTCTTTTAAGTTCACTTAGTATTTAACCTAACTAGGAATATATGTATATATTTATATTTTAGAGATAGAATTTTATAGGAATAGTTTAATTTTGAGTTAATCTTTAGTTAGAAATTCAGTTTTTAGATTTTAGTTCTTTAGAATTAATGTAGTTTATGCATTATACTTCCATTTTTTTTAGTTCTTAAAAAGTAATGATTCTAACTTAAGTTCTTATATTACTAAGCCTGCTTTTGTTAAGTGTTCAGTTTGCTACTTTAGTTTATTGTGAAGAGTTTTGTGTTGGTGAAGTTGAGTGTAGGAGGGAGAGCTTAGGGGCACTGTTGTTTTAGTATATAGTTTTGATATTATAATTTATATAGAATCCTTTTGTGTTTTGGTCAAGAAATTGGTACGGGCAGGAGTGGTGAAGGGTGGTGCCTGCCTAGTGTGAGATAGTTGCGGGGTGACGGCCGTTGATTAGTGGATTGTAGTTGAGCATTTTTATGGAGTGTGGGGTTATTGTTGGGCGTCAGAAATGGGTGACGGAGGTCTGTGCTGGCCGATGCGGTTGGTAGTGAAACTATTAAGTCACGGTACAATGGTGTAGTAGATACAGTTTGTAGGGTTATGTGAGGTGGAGGGGGGGAACCGCGTGTGTGTTGTTGGTGGTTGTTCTTGCTAGCAGCATTTTGGGGGGTGAGCGGTGGGTGCGTATGTGACAGGGCGGCGGGTAGTGCAAGTGTTTGGGGGGTAACACTAGTGAACTGTACTCTGTTCTAGTTAATTTGAATTTCAATATTTTTTTTATTATAGATATAATTTAAAAGTCTAGAATTTTTTTCCTTAACATTAATTAGTCTTTTTATACTAAAATTTAATAATAAGGTTTTTATAGTTATTTTTAGAGTTTAGTAAATTTAAGATATTTAGTTTTTAATATTTCTTCTTAGAATATCTTTAGTTTCTTAGCTTAGATACTATACAGTATATTATACTTTTTATTTTTATCTTAATTTTTATTTATATAGTTATAGTAGAAGTGCTTTAGATCATAGATTTTTTTTAGGAAATCATTTATAGTATATATTTCTAGAGAGATAAATCTAATTAATAGAGTAGGTTTTAGCTTTTTTCTTAGAAGATTCCTATTTTAATGTTAGTTTTTGTTTTTTAATACTTTAGTACTAGCTAGATTTTTTTTAGAAAAGTAGATATTTTATGAGTAATGCTCTAAAGAGAGAGGCATATTAGTAGTAGTTTTTTAGTTATAGATTTATAAGAAATTTTATTAGTATAGTTTTTATTTTTAGCAGCTTTTAGAATTTTTTCCTTTTAGAGGTTTAAGTTTTTAGGTATCTATTATTGTTCTATAATAGGGTTTGTTACTATAGATTGAAAATTTTGTAACATATTATTAGAGTCATAGTTTTTTCTGATTAGATAGACTTCAGGTGTGTAGTTATCCCTTTTTAAATTTAAATATGTAGTTATTATAATATTTTATAGTTTTTAAAGAGTTAGATCTAGAACAGAGTTAAAGAATTTAGATTATTTTTAGTTATTTAGAAATAGAAAAACCTACTTAATATTCTCTATAATATATAGAAGGATATTAGAGATTTAAGAATTTTAATTTAGTTAATTAGAAAATTAGAACTTTAGGAGATTATTTATTAGGTCTAATGCCCTGAGATAAAAAAAATTTTAGATTTAGTGCTTAGAAATTAATAAGATTTTTATTGGAATAGTTATTCTAATAGAGTTCTAAGTTTGGAGGTAAGATAGATACTTAAATATTTTTTATTATATTAGAATAGAGAGTTTATTATTAGAGAAAATTTAGTTATTATTTTATTTATTAGTAATGGAATTATATATTCTTTTCTAGTTTATTATTTATTTTTTTTATTTAATAGTAGATCTTCAGAAGACATTATGTATGTTTTTATACTATTTGTTTTTCTAGATTTTTTTTTTCTTCCCCTTTAGAATTTTAGTAAGAATTTAAGAAGAAGTTATAAAGTATTTTAGTATTTCACTAGTAGATTAGAAATTAGAATATTAATACGATATTTTATTTATTATTTAGTAGTTTTCCTTAGCTTTTTTAGTTTTTCCTTAAGTAGAGTAAGAGTTTAAGGTTTATTTAGACTTAAGGAGTATCTTTGATGACCTTTTGAGAAAGAGTAATTGATTAAATAGTAGAAAGTTATTAATTGATCTAGATTATCATTTAGAAGTTTTAGGAACTATTCTAGTATCTATTTAGTATTTTATATTTAGCTTATTATTAGTAGAGATATTTAAGGTTCTATCTATTAATCAATCCATTGATAGAAGTAGTTCGTATATATTAGATATTGGAGAATTAGGATAGATTGAGGCTATCTAGAGTATGTATTTTTTATTAGGTTTTTAGAAAGAATTTTTTTTTTAAGAATAGAATTTAGACATTATTTGATTTAGTTATTTTATTAAAATTTAAGAAAAGTAGAAATCAAGTAGTATTTATTTAGAAGATTTAGTTTAATGTTTTATTAATTTCTAAGATACTAGTATTTATAGAATTAATATAGATTCTTAGCATCATTTAGTTAGTTCTTATAATTAGATTAGTTCTTCTTTTAGTCTTTAACTATATAGATATAGTTTATTTGAATTATTATACCTATCTAGAATTTATAGCACCTTTTTAGTAGTTAATTTAGATAATAGTTTAGAAATAGAATTTAGTTTAGAAGTTACTAGAGAGAATAGTCTAGTTTTTAGAGATTTCTATTCTAGATAGATTTAGATAGGATTTAGGTTTATAATTTATTATAATAGTAAGTTACATAGAATACCTTTTTTTGAGTACATAAAAGAGCTTAATATAGATTAGAATTTTACTTTTAGATTTTAGGAAAGAGTTTCCTTTTTCAGTTATAGAGCTAGTTGGTAAAGAGATTTAAGTTTGAAGGATGAATTCTTAAGAAGTTTTTTTGATAGAAGTAGTAGATAGTTGAAATTTTTTTTTGTAGTTTAGATTTAGTTTTTTTATTAGAGAAAGAGATTTTTATTATAGCTTTTTATTTTACCTAAGATAAATAGAAAGTTCTTAGATAAAGAAATTTATATAACTATATAAGATTAGAATAGATTAGAAGTTTTCTTTTCTATGTTTAAGAGTAGAGTTCTTCGACCTAATGTATATAATTTTAGATATAGATAGTTAAGAGAACAGACCTTTATTTAGGTAATACTAGAGTAGTTAGTTACTACATTTAGTTAGTTTTTAGGGTAGTAGATTTTAACTATAAAGTTCTACCCCACTTTGGTTCTTTATGTTAGAATTTTATTTATATTATTAAAGAGATAGAAAATATTTTTTTAATATTTCTCTAGAATTAATAAAGATTAGATATTAGGAGTAGATAGATTTTAGAAAATTAGGAAATGTTATACAGAGAGAGAATAGACAATAAATTTGATAGAGAAGCGAAATAGAAAAATTTTTAGAAGTAGAAAGTAGTATCTATAGATTAGTATGTTTTTTCTATTTTAGTTTAGAATTTTTCGTAGAAGATTTACTAGATTTTAGCTTCTAGTTCTAGTTTTAGGAAAGTCTTTTATAGTATTGTTTTTTTAGTTATAGATCTTTAAATTTGAATAGTTTTTTAGAAGAAAGATTCTAAAGTTCTTTTAAGAATTAGTACAATAGGTTTTTAGATTAATATAGTAGTATTAGAGAATGTTTTATTTAGAAATTTCTATAGTTTTAGAAGTTTTAGACTTAAGTACTATTAGTAAGTAGATAGATATATAATTATTGATATTTAGTATTTATAAGAAAATTTTATTATTTTAGTTTACAAAGATAGTACTAAGAGGATAAGTTAAGTAAGGTTAGTTAGTCGAAGATAAAGAGATAAAGTTTAACTTATTTTTTAATATGAGAATGTTTTAGTAGATTATAATTATTAGAATTTAATTAGTAAGGGTATTTAAAGTTATAGAAGATTCTTTGATTGCATTTATTTTTGTTTTTTTTTTAATTAGCTAGTTTTGGGATCTCTTAGAATCATCATAGCTTTTATTCACCCTTTAAAGTTATGTAGAGCTTAGGGTTTGTGTCTAGAGAAAAATATATATTGTTAGTCTTTATGTTTTTTTGAGTTTAGTACTTTAGAGTTTCCTATGTCTTGTAGTTGTTTGAGTGTTTATTATGATAGTAGGAGTTGAGTATGGATTTAATGGTTGGTTGAGATTTTTGAGTTTTTTTTTGAAAATATAGAATTTTTAAGAAGGACTATTCATGTTTATAGTATAGTTTAAAGTAAATTGTAGTTATATATCATTAGTAGATGAAGAAGAGATAGATAGTCTTCATATTTTGTAGAGATGTTTTTCTTATTGTATAGTTTATGAGATTCAGTTTTTTATTAGAGTATAATCTAAAGTAGAAATGAGATTATTATTAATGAGAATTTATAATTAGAATAAGAATGTCTTGTAATAATTTAGTCCTTTTTAGTAGTATATTAGAGTAAATAGTCTTTAAGTTTAAGATTTATTAGTATATTTGTGTACACTTACCAATCCTAGTAGTTTTAGGTTAAAGTTTCTATAGTATTTTTAGAATTGATTAGTTGTTAATTTGACCATTATTTTAATATAGTTGAATACTTTTAGATTCTTATTTTAAGTAGATATTTTATAGAGAACTTATAATTTAGACTTAGTTTTTTTTATGTAGTAAGATCTAGAGTAGATAGCTTCTAGAATTATATTAATTTATATAAAGTTTAATACTATTTTAGGATTTCTTTTTTTGTAAGAAAAGTATTATCTAAGAAAGTATTGAGTAAGTATATAGTTTTTTTACCTAAGCAAGTATTAGAAATGTATTATTATCTTATAGAATCTTCTTTCTTTTATAGTGTGTGTTAGATTTCTTTTTATATTATTTTATTTGTTATAGAAGATTTTTTTTGCTTGTTTTATATGTTGAGGTTAGTGTATATTTATTGGAGTTGAGATTGGTGTAGTGTGTAGTTGAGTTGTTAGGATTTGATGGCGTTGTGTTTGTGGGATGTTATGGTAGCTTTGAATTTAGATAGATAATTAAGTTATTCTTTGTCTATAATTAATTAATAGAGAATAGAGTAAGCTATTAGTTTAGAATATAGAAAGGAGAATAAATCTTTCTAGTTAATAGGAAATTAGACCTAGAAATTTAAGATCATCTAGAAAGTTTTTATTTTTAGTTGTTATTTAGTTTTTTAAAGATTTTTTAAGTATTGAATTTGTTTTCACTTTATTAGTGTCTAGAGAAGATGAGCGTGTTTTTTCCTTGTATGTCCTTTCTTTGTTTTCGGAAAATTTGTATAGTATGAGTCATTTGATTTAGTGGTTATGAGTTTGATTTATTACTTTATCTGACCTTATAGATTTTTGTTGTGTAGAGATAGTATTGATTTTTAGTTTAGCCTTTTGGTTGTTCTTGTAGTTTTGATTCTTCTACTTTCTAGTTTAGATTTCTTTAAATTTATATTTAGTATATTTTACTTAGTTTTGATGAGAAATAGATGATTTTTGTTTTTCTATTTTTTTCTTTTTCTTTGTAAAGTTTAATAGATAGTCTTGGAATTAATAGAATTTTGTTTAGTTTTTTACTCTAATTTAGGTATCTAGAGTATAGAATATTAGAAAGAAATCTATATTAGGATTTTAATTAGATAGTAGAGCTTTTAGATTTTAGTTTTTGTTATTTTAGAGTTGATTCTAATATTTTTTTTTAAGTAGTAGAGAAAGAGAGTAGTTAGATCCTCTAGAAGTTTATTAGAATTAGTTAATTGTTTAGTAGATTAGATAAGAATAAGATAGAAATTTTTTTTTTTTGTAGTAGAGGATATAGATTTTTTAGTTAGCTAGAATCTCTTAAAGTGTAGATATCTTAGAAAGTTTTTTTAATGTAGTAGTTAGATAGAATTTTTAATAGAATAGTTCTAATAGACTATCTTTTAGGAGTTAGAGGTTTCTTTTTAGATAGGATTAAATATATAAGAAGATAAAATTTTGTCTTTAAGTTTTTTGTTTTTAGGAAATTATTAAGTAGGGAGAATATAGAATTTTCTTTATAAGAATTTTAAAAGGAGCTATTTTTATAAAGGATAGCTTTAGATTATAGATAGAGTTTAAAGTAATATAGAATTTTCAGATCTTAGTTATGAGTTAGATTAGATATTTTTATATTTAAGGCCATAGATTCAGTTTCTTGTTGTTATAGATGTTTGTGATAGATCTATCATCCTGTGTGTGTGTGCACTTTAAGATATTTTTTTTTTTTAGTTTTTTGATTTATTGTTTTATTTTTTTGAGAAGGAGGTGTTAGTTGTTTGTGAGTGTGTTGTGTTCGTTGGGGGTGGGTTGGTGATGGGTGTAGGCCGGTGTGTTGTTGTGTGGGAGGGAGGTGTGTAGTTATTGATACCACGGTGGTTAGATTGTGTGGGTGGTTGTAAGCTGGTTGTGTACGTTTTTCTATTATAGTGTTTTTTTTTATTAGTTTTCTTTCGATAGTTTTATAATAAGTTATCATTTTTTCATTTGATTTATAGATTCTTATAATTGAAAGTATTTGATATTTTTTCTTTAGTATTCAGATTTATTACTTTTATAGAAGTTTGTTTGTTCGTGATTACTTTTTGTTAGTTTAGTAGAGTGTGTGGATTAGTTTTTGTTTTTTTGGTGCTTACTTATTTTTTTTATAGGATGTAGATTTTATTTTTTGATTTATTCTTTGTTTATTCAGTAGATTAGGTTTCTTTTTAGTAGAATATAATAGAAGGTTTAGTTCTTATTAGGATAATATTAGTTTTAGAAGATTTTATAGTTATTAAAATTTTAGAGATTAGAGAAAAACTCTCTTAAAGATATTTAATTCCTAGAAAAGGATAGAATTATAGTCTTCTTTTTTTTTCTTTTATGAGAGTTAGGTTAACATTTAATTTTTTTAGAGCTAGTATTATTAGAATAAATTTTTAAGAATTGTGTTTGTTTAGTGACTGTATAGTTATTTACTAAGGTGTTATGAACTCCTAGGGTGGTCCCGCGTAGTTAGTGGTTGTGTGCCGGTCGTTCAAGCCGCTGGTGGTGTTTGATTGATTGTAGTAGGGTGAGTTGGTGGGAGGTGTTCTCTGTCAGACTGTTGGTTTCGGCAAGGTGTCGTGGAGGTGGGTGTGTCGTGGCCCAGGAGGTAGGAAAGCGTATCGGGACGACAGTTGTGTGTGGTGGTCGGTCGTTACTAGTGTTTTTTATTATGTGCTGAGGTTGTGAGTATTTTTTTTAGTTTTTTGTGTGTGAATGGTTGTTGTTTTATCGGCACGGGAGTGTTGTTGGGTGTTATGCAGAACCAGGGATTTTAGATTTATGTGGTGGCGGTGTATATTGGTGTGTGTGTGGTATGTTTAGTAGATTAGGTAATTTTTTTCTATAGATGATTTGATTTTGATAAGTGTTTTTTTAGGTTTTTGTGTTTGAGAGTGGATTTTATTTGTTTTTATTTTATTAATGTACTTTGTTAAGTTTAAGTTTTTTGTATGGTTGTTTTTGTTTAGTGTTTGGTGTTAGGATACCTGTTGCCCCTTAAGAACTAGAGAAAGGTTTTTGTATTAGAAAGAACCTAGAAATTTACAGTTTTTTAGTAGAAGATCTTATGGATAGTCTTAGAACTTTGTGCTATTTTTTAGTAGTATTTTATGTATTGATATTATAGATACTTTATATTTTTTTTTTGACTTAGAGTAATAAATTTTTTATAGAAATTATAGAACATTGAGAGCTTAATGAATTTGTAGAGTTTATTAGTATTACCATAGTTTTTTATTTTAAGTAGTAGTTGTTAGAGTAGATGCTTTTAGAAGTAATTTACTTTAGTACTTAGATTTCAGTTTTATTTCTTAGATTGAGCTAGTAGAAAGAGAGATCTAGATTATAGAAAGTCAGATTAGAATTGTTATTAAGTTTATTTTATTATTTTTGATTTTAGTTTTAAGTTACTAGATTGTTAGAATTTATTTTACTGCTGTTTGAGTGTTATGCAGCAGCTTCTTTATATGTTTATTATTAGTCTATATCTTTCCTTCGAGTAGTTTTTAGTATGTTTTAGTTGTGAGAGTATTCTAGATTATTGAATCTTATGTATGATTTGAAGATTTTTTTTTTAGCGTGAAGTTCGGTTTGTTAAGAGTCTGTTGTTTGATTGATTACCTGTGGTGTTGGGTTCTTATTTGTTTTGTGTATTGTTTTTTGTGTGTAATATTGAATTGTACATATTTGTTTTTTTTCGTTGTGTTGTAGTTGTATTGTTGGTTGGCGTGGTTGGTGTGGGTGACGCAGGCTAGGCGAGTGTTGGTGTGTGGTTGAAGGGTTTGTTGTTGTTGTTTGTCGATATGTTTTGGGTTTTTTTTTTTTCTTTAGATGATAACTCATTAGTAGTATGAGACTTAAAAGAAGTTTAATTTCTAGTTAATTAGTATTATTTAGATAATGTTTTTTTTTACCTATCTTATTATTATTTATAGAATGTATTTTTTGTTTTACTAAGGTTGATGAGTATTAGTGTGTACGTTGTGTGTTGTTCACTGGGTACAGACGTTTGTTTGGTGTTGTCGCGTTGTGGTACCCGTGGGTTGTCTTTAATCCTTCTTTCTTATTCTTAGTTATAGAGATATTTTTTCTTCCCACTTTTTCTAGAAGAAGTTAGAATTTAAGGGTTAAGTAAGAGCTTAGAGAAAAGAATATTTCTAATTCCTATTTTAGAGTAGATTTCCTTAGATTTTAAGGATCTTGAAGATTAAGAATCTATCTTTTTTAGAATAGTGTTTTAGAAGAGAGGATAGTTAGTAAAGTGAGTGATTGAATGGTGTTTTTTTTTTGTAGTGTTTGAAATCATTTTGTGATGTTGTGTTAGATTTATTTGATTTTGTATGGTTTTTTATGCTCTATTGTGGTGTGTTTTTGTGATGATTCGAGTTTAATGTTGCTTTTGGATGTTGTTGTGCGGAGGGGGAAGTTAAATAGATTTTTTCATATAGTTATTTTTAGTATTTGTAGGTTAGAAGTAATTTTTTAGTAGATGTCAGTTTGTTGTGCTAGGGTTGATGTTTTGTTTGGTGTTAGCCGAAAGGAGTTGTGTTGTTTGGGATCATTTGTTTTGTGTTCTCGTGAAAGTGTAGTGTTGGGACGGGTGGTGGTTTCGCGTAAAATATTGATATGATATTTTTTTTCTTATAGTTTTTTTAATATTTATTTATTTTAGATTAGTAAGTAATTATTTTTTTAGAGTTTAGATCTTTATATAGTCCTTTTAGTTATGTAGTGTTTTTGTTGTTGTTTGTTTGTGGGGAGGTTGTGTGAAGGGGCAAGTTGTTTTGTTTGATTGTAGCTTTTTTCTGTGATGGTATTCTTAGGTTTTAAGTTGTTATTTTTTTTTAATACTATAGAATTTTATAGTTTCTTATATTAAGTTATTAGACTATTATAGAGATTAGAATTTAATATCTTCTAGAAGAAAGATTTAGAAATTCTTTTTAGAATCATTTAGATTAAAGTCAGTAAAGTAGAAAGAATAATTCTTTGTAGATTAGTAATTGTGTTATGCATGTTTGTATTTTGTTTGTATTCTGTTCTTGGAGTGATTGTTCGCGCTTATCTGTAAAGTTAGTTGTTTTGTAGAATAAGAACCTAAAGAAGAGAATATATTAGATATAGAGGATAGGAGAAGCAAAAAGTAGAAGTAATCCTAGAGGAAAGCTAGAAAATTTAGGAAGGGAGTTTAGAGATAGTCTATAATGAAAAGAAGAAATATACACCCCACTCCATAAGTTAAGATTAGTAGGAAAAGAATTTAGAAGAATATAAGATAGACAATAGAGAGAGTTAGAAGCTGAGGTACAGCTAATTGTATGTATAGAATCACTTTTAAGTGTGTAAGAAGCAAAGATAGGAAGTACAGGTGAGTTATCTGAGAATTATCTTAGAAAATAGAGATTGAAAGAGACCAAGAAAAATTTGTAAGATAGTTGGAAAGAATAAGTTATCTATTTGAAGAAAAAAGACAGTAAATTATAAAGAGAATTATTTTAGAGTAGTTATAGTAGAGTAGATAGAAGAGAGATAAGTATGTTATAAGATCAGAGAAGAGATGTAGGGAATAAGTTTAGAGCTTAGAGTTTTAGTAAAAGTTTTTTGTTCTAAGGTAGCAGAACAGATTATAAAGAAGAAAAGAAGTTAGTAGTTTTAAGTTCAGATAGTTGTGGGAATAGTAGAGTCTCTTGTAGATCTTTAAAGATTAGTAGAAAATAATAAGAAGAAGTTATTGTAGAGGAATAGCTAAGTGGTAAGTAGTAGTGTTTTTAGCATCGTACTAGCTTGTTAAGAATGTGTGCTTAGTATTGTCATTTGGGTGTTTAGCTGAAAATAGATGTACTAACAGGAAGACGTATAGATAGGATAATATCAGTTGTGATTTGAGTTTAGTTGTGTAGTGTTGTGTATGGTGTTTGTTTTTGATGTGTGTGTTGAAGAAAATGATAGATAAGAGAATAGGTAATGCTTATTATGAGTTTTAGTATCTTTTGGAGAGTTTTCAGAAAAGTATAAGATTTAGACGTTATTGATAATTTTTAGTATGATTGGTGTTTTTGCAGTCGTTTAGTGTAATGTGGTTAGACGGTGTGGTGGAGCTGTGCTGTTGGTGTTGTTTTTGTATAGTATGTGTGGTGTCAGTAGTCGTGAGAAGTAATGTTGTTTAGTTTGTTATGTAATGGTGCAAACGGTTTGTAGTTTTGTTTTTTGCTAGGTTGGAAGATAGTAGATCCAGTAGCATAAGAAAGAAGAAGAGAGAATAGAGATAGTTATGTAGAACTAGAATAATGTTAGTGGACATGTATGATTTTCTCAAGTAATTAAGTGGCTGTTAGTTTTGTGTAAGTTGCTAGTATGTGGTGGCAGTTTCAGTAGTTTGTTTTGAGGTGTGTAGAGAGGTGCGTGTATGTTTTTTGATGTTTTGTAGAGAAGATTGTATGTTGTATTGTGTATTTGTGATTTGTGTCCTGGTGAGTTTCGTGTGTGTGGCTGGAGTCGGTGATAAGAAGATTAATAGAAGGATGAGAAAAGAGAAGGCACGAACTTAAGACGTTTGTGTATGTTATTTTCTAAAACGAGTACTAGTAATATGAGAAGAAAGAATAGATTTTATTTTTATAGTGTAATAGACCTTGTCTGAAGAGATGAGAAGACCTATCTTAGAGTGGAGAATGGAGAATTCAAAAGTTAGAAGAAGAGAATATAAGAAGTAAGTTATACAGTATAGAGAATTTTTAAACGTAGATCTAAGAAGTTGATCCTATAGACTTATAGTTGAAGAGAATATTAATAGATAGCATCTAAGTGTAGTAAAGAAAGTTATGATTTGTTATCGTACGAATGTTAGACCAGAAAGATAGAGATAGTACCTTAGGAGGTTCTGTTGCATGTGATGCCTTAGTCATACTTAGTTTCGTGTTAGTTAGTTTATGCGTAATTACTAGATAGTAAGAGAACTTAAGATCATTAAGGAACTGAGACAAGATATGACAGAGTAGTAGCTAGAACGACTAGATACCAGAATAGTACTTATTAGGTATTTTGTGTAATGTGTTGTTGATCTGTGCGGGTTTTTAGTTTTTTAGTTTACTGTTGTTTGTCTCGTGATTTGTTGCTTATGCATGTGTTGATAGATCGTTGGGGATTATGTGTTGATTTGCCGTTTTAGTGTTGTGTGTGGACAGTAGTGTGGTGTGGAGTGCTTGTTAT
Organism: Ampullaceana balthica; assembly: GCA_944989445.1. Lineage (NCBI taxonomy): Eukaryota > Metazoa > Mollusca > Gastropoda > Lymnaeidae > Ampullaceana > Ampullaceana balthica. The sequence goes on from CALYLW010000401.1 coordinate 14,317, forward strand.
GGTTTGTGGCTTTCGATGTTAGATTATAGTAAGTAGAGGTTAATGAGAGTAGTATGATGAAGATGATGAAGTGCAGATATCCTTAGATACGAGTATTCAATAATAGTATTAAGGAATAGAAGAAATATATTTAGAGCTTAGATACAAGATAACTATAGGATTTAGCTAAATAGATATGATTTGCAGATAGCGTTAGTTCTGCTAATTATCTGTTGATTGATATAGTTAAGTCTCCAGTCTCGGTGTTTTGTGTAGTGGACTGGCTAGTTGGCTCGGTTTGATGTAAGTTGTTTTTTGGTTGGTAGTTTGTTGTTGTTGATGTAACTTAAAAGAAAAAACAGAGTCTGAAGTATTCCTCATAAGAATAGAAGAGAAAGTTAGTAGGAACTCTAGAATATCTAAGAACATGAATGACATAGATATGAACTTCTTTAGCTAAAGTAATTAACAGAATAGAATTAGATTAACAAGAATAAATATAGATTCAGTAAAGCCTCTAGAAAGCTAAGCAAAATAAGAAATGTTAAAGAAGAGCTCTAGTTACAGATTAGAGAAGAAACCCATATATGTTATATTGAAAGTGTATTTTGTAGTCTTGGTTTTTTTAGAAGGCATAGCAATCTACTAGATTAGTAAGAAGAGATAGAGTATAAAAAGATATAGTAGTAGAAAGAAATGAAGCAATAAAATAGATATAGATATAGATAGCTTGCTAGTAAGATAGGTAGAGTTTAGTAGTGTGTGGACGAGCAGCTTTGTATACTCAGTAGAGTTTAGGCACCGTGTGGCTCCTTAAGGGCGCTATATTGTTGTTTTTAGTAAAGATATTTATTGAAGATTTTAGAAGTCAAGTTGTCTGAGTGGATGTTCTGGTCGGCGCGTATCGTATGAACTATTATAGCTCTAGCCCAAAGATACTGTTTATTTACTCACTAATTAGAATAGATACAAGTAGCTAGAATAGTTAAGATAGGTTATTCATGTAAAGAAGATAGAAATAGAGTATAGAAAGAAGGACTCAAGACAATTTAAAAACGAGGTGGGACGCCTAAATAGAAAGATAGATTAAGACGATAAATTTGGTTTTCTAGAAAAAAGAGTTAGTAGTAAGAAAATAGAAAACTAAGGTAGGCTAGACGCAAACTAATAGGAAAAAGGCACGATAAGAAATGTTTTTTAATAAGATTTTACATTTATCATAGAGATATGATAAGCAAATATAAAAAGAAAAGGAACGTTTCAGTCCAAGTGTTTTGTAAAGGATTAGAAGATCAGACAGAAAAGAGTAAACGAGAAGCGTGATATTATAGCCCCCGTGTCCCCCCCCTCCCCCCCCCAATATATTATGGTGAAATATTGATAAAGTGTAAGGGAGTAGAAGGAGTAGGTGAAGAATTAGATTTTGTGTGTTGACATATGCGTGAATTGATGGGGTAGTTATTATGTTAGGGATATGTTTGATTGTGTTGTTATTGTGGCTTTGATTGGTGGGTTGAGATGTGTGAGATTATCGTCGGATGAGAAGGAGTTTTGTAGAAAAGTTAGTATTAGAGAATATGGTGGAATAGTAATTAAAGATTGTAAGAAGTATAGCATTGGGATTTGAAGTAATGGTAATAGAAACCGATAGAGACTCAGGTGAAATGTATGAAGTACGTAGTTAACCCTTATGTTTCAGTTCATATCTTGAGTGATTAATTGGTTAGACTATGGTAAGTTTGATATTACTTCTCCCATTTGCTAACTGCGAACCTCCACTACGCCCCACCCCCTCACACCCCCCCCCCCAGCCGCTATTAGTCAAATCCCCCCCCCCCCGCTGGCCGAGCCCCCATTGCACTGGGGGCGTTTGTTTCAGCGTGTGTTGGAGGTGTTCGTGGGTTTTGAGCGACCGTTGGAGAGCTGTGGTGGGTGGAATGTGGATGGGTTTTGATGTGTGAGCGTGGTTATTTGAAGTTTTTTGTATTTTTGTTTGGTTGATTTGGTGTAGTGTTGGTTGAATTGAAGGTATGGGTGGGGGATTTATTGTGGTTTTTGTTTGTTTTAGGTAGTTTTTTTGAGTGTATTTGTGATGTGTTTACTAAGTATCTTGTTTTTGTCCCTTGATCTTATTCATTTTTCGGACTTAATTTTTTTGTTCTTATTTGTAGAGATTTGTTAGTATTCATACCGTAGTTTTTTGATTTATGATTCTTCTATTCGGTCTGTTTACTCTTATTTTCATTTGGTATGAGTCTTTAATTTCTATTTTTAGTTCTGTTGCAACGCTTTGCGCGTTAGAATTTAGGTTGTTTGTGATTTCTAATGTTCCTTTATGTTGTTAGCTTTTGGTGAGGTGTTTGTTTGTTTGTTTTTTTTTTTGAGTGTTGTTGGGTATTGTTTTATGACGGATTGACGTTTGACGTTGTTGTTTATGAAGGTTGTTCTGTCATTTGTGGGATTTGTGTGTTTGTTTTGAATGTCGGGATTATTGTTTTAGTACTTTTTGTGTTAAAGGTGCATAATTAGATTTGTAGTTGATTTAATAGATCATATTTTTGTTTCCTTTTAGAAATTTTTATTTAAGCAAAATGTTTATATGTTTTTTATTAGTATCACTAGTTACGTTTTCTGTAAATTTTAGTTTGGTTATAATATTTTTATTTTTTTTGAATTGTATTTAGAAAAGAAAGTTTACTTATTTAGATACTGAAGTTTGCCTATATATTTAAGAATTTAGAGAGATTAGATCGAAAAATTCCTCTCGAAGTATTGATATTTCAATGTTTATTTGCTTGTAATACTAAGGGGACTTGGTAAATGGGGTTATCTTGTTAGTAGTTTGATGTTTGTGTATTATGAGTACGTTTTATTTGGGTGAGTTGTTGTTTTTTTTTGTTTGTTGTGGTTTGTTTTTTTTTTATGTCTTAGAAGGCTCGATTCTGTTGTTGCTCTATTTTTTAGTTAATCTGTCTATACTATTTTTTTGTTTGTCTTTTAACTTTGTGGTTGATTTGTTACGCTTCACTTTTTTTATTTGGTGTTCTTAAGTTTCTCTGTTTGGGGGGGGGTGTTTGAGTGTTTTTATGTAGTGGAGTGTATGGTGGGGCGTTTGTTGGGTTGTAGTTACGTGTGTGCTGGTTTTCATGAACTTTGTTGTTTTTGTTAGTTGTGGGTGCGGTTGGGTCTATAAGAAAGTTTATGTCTTTAAGTTGTATATTCTTAGATTTTTGATGTACTTCCTTAATTTGTTCGACTTATTGCGCTCTAATTTAGATTATTTTTTAATTTTATTAGTTGTTTATATATTAGAGGAAAGATTTTAGTTATTTTCATTTAATTTATTAAGCTTTTTCTAGAAACTGTTTTGTTGGTGAGAGATATTTAATTGTAGAAGGAAGATGAAAGAATAGATAGTTATAGAGTGCGTTTTACTAGTAGTTTTAGAGATCTTTTAGAATTATTGATTAGATACAGCTTTAATATCGTTGCCTATAGAGAAATAGATAAGAATTTAAAATGGATGAAGGTTTTAATCTTTCTGTTCATCTATTATTTAAGCTGCTAGATGTAGTCTGTAATTTTAGAGAGGTTGATCTTCTTAGATAATATAGAGAATACGAAGTTTTACTTTAGCTTTAGCCTTTTAAACCATTATTCTCTTTATATAAGATCTTTTATTTTAACTAGATTTTTTATATTTTTTATATGATTTAAAGTGAGTCTCGTGTGGGTGTTTTCTGTGTTTTTGAGTATGAAGGTATGTTTGAAGTCTCTACTAGTGTGTGAGAGCTTGTATCTTATCTTATCTGTGGCTCGTGTTTGCTAGAAAGGTTCTCGTATATGAGTTAATATTAGTGTTGATTCTCTAGAACGATAAAGTTATTAGATTAGAAAGATGATTGTGTTCTTTAGTTTTGTTAGAAGTTTTTTAAGTGTTTTTTTTTTATAGGATATTTTGTTAATAGATTCAAAGAATATAATTTATGAGTATATTTTTATAGATTAGTAGAAGCTGATTTATTATATAGAATTTTTCTTTTTAGGTTTTGTCGGGTAATATTCTTTAGTTTTTAGGTGTTATTAGTAATTCTTGTAGAAAGTTTTGTAATAGTTATATATACTTAGATTTATTTATTTTAAGCATTTTTTAGACTTTTTTATTGATTTTAGTATGTTGTTTATTTTAGAGATTAGCTTTGTTCTACGTGTTTAGTTGTAACTTGTTGTTTCTTTTGTAGTAATAATTTTTTAATTTAGAGATCGCTAAGGCTTCTTTTAGTAATGGTATTTAGGAGTAATTGACGTTCCTGTATAGTATTTTTAACTGGTATAGGTAGTATTAGTATTATACATTGTGTATGGTTAGTTTTTCGAGATTTGGAGTGTTTTGAGGTTGTGAAGGGTGTTTGGGTTAGGTTTTGAGTTGGGTTGCCTGTTTTGTTAGTTGGTCTGCGTTGTGCACTACATTTGTGATAAGCGTGATTGTTGTGTTTAGTTTTTGTGTCATTAAGTTTTTGTCGATTTTAGTAAAGATAATTAGTTTTTTGTTATTGTTTTTACTAAGAGAGAACTATTCTTTTTGAAGTAGATTTTTTGCAGTGGAGCTTTTTGTTGTGTTGTTGGTTAGTATTTGATGTTAAGGTATAGTGTATAGTTTATTTTTTCTGTGAGTTGTTTTTTTGAGATTAGATTATTTTTTTTTAGTGAGGGTTTGTATATGCACAATTTTTAACTTAGAGAAGTTAGATACTTTGTAATGTTTTGGTTTTGACGTGGGATTGTAATTAATGGACGACGTTTATTTTGAACCTGGGTAGTTAGTTCTGTAGGAAGATATGATGTGGGACATGTATTGTAAGGTTGTTTTTGTTTCGGTGTATGATACCGGTGTGTGGGTGGTTGAGGGGGTGGTTACGTCGGAGCAGTTGGATAGTTGGGTGTTTTAGGTTCATTGTCTATGCGTTGTTTGTGTTATGTTAGTGATGTAGAGCATGTCATTTGTTGTGTGTTGTTTTTTGTAGTGTGGGGTGATTTAAGTTTGGGTTTTTGTTTGTTCTTTGTTTTTTTTAGTTGTTTTAAGTATGAATTAGTTTGGTTGTTTTTTTTTAGATTTTGTTAGAGGTTTTGTAGAGCGTAGCTGTTTTGAGGGTTGCTTGGTTAGAAGTTTCTTTTCTATTAGAATATATGTTGCTAGAATTAGTTATATTTTTTACATTTTCTTATAGAAGAAGGGAATGAAGCTTTTAGTTTATACTTGGTTATCTTAGGCTTTAGGGTTTTATGATAATTTATATTTGTATTACGTTCTATTATACTGTTTAGTAGAATTTTTTTAGTTTATTTTTTTAGTTTAGATTTACATTTGCTACTTTATTGAGCATAGGTTATTTTAGATACAGTTTATCCTCCGTGTTTTTTAATATTTTTACAAGTATGTCACCTTTTGGGTAAGATTCGTCTGTTATAGATTATTATTCTTATCTAGTCTTTAGAATTTGGTTCTTTTTATTGTTTTATTTTGTCGGTGTTTGTTTGTAAGTTTGTTTAGTAGTTTTTTCGATTATTTCGAGGGGGTTTTTTTATTTTTTATATATACTTTTTTAGAAAGTAATGTTTGTATAAAATTTTGTATAGCTGTAGTTGAATAGAGTATATTTAGCGAGAAAATATTAGTAGAGCAAGTTAGAAGTATTATATATACTATTATATTATTTTAGGGGTTTTAAGTTATTATTTTGTAAGAAAGTTCTTATATATATAGAGAATATATTTTTAATTTATAAAATAGAATTTTTAGTTGAGGTATTATATTCATTATTTTAGAAAAGAAGTAATACTTAGTTTTAGACTGTTTAGATTAATATAATTACTACTAAGATTTCTGTACATAACATTAGTCATTCGTGTTAATAGTAATTAAATAGAGTTTTCAGATTCTGTCATTAATTAGTAATCTTTAAGTAGAGTAGTCTTTGATTTAGCACTTTAGAGTCTTTATTGTTTTATTAGTATTAGTCTTTTATTTTTTTATGTTTTTTTTTATATTTTAGCTTATATTACTAGAGAAACAATTTTGTAGAAATCATTCAGTTTATTGTGTATCTTTATTTGGAATATAGTTGTGAGCTTAGTGACTCATGGGTTCCTTATTTAACGTACCTCTTAGTTGAGTTTAGCTCAAGTTGTAGTAGCTAGATAATATCGTATTCTGTCTATAGTTCGTTCTGTTTTCATATTTTTTATTACTTTGGCTTTGTAGAATCTCTAGTTCTAGTTTATCTTCGTTTGTCTATTAGTTTTAGACTACTTGTTTTAGAATTTCTTTTTGTTCAATAAGAATTTATATGGTCTTTTTTCTGCTCGTCGCTTGAGTTAGATTTTCTATTTATACTTTCTTTCTGATGTTTTAGGTGAATTATAGTCTAGATAGTAGTAGGTAGACTAGTAGAAAGCTAGAGGATTTTTTTTTAGTTATTCTCTTTCATATTTAGGTAATATGAATCTTTATATGAGTTATATATAGGATAAGAATATCTCAGCAACTGCAGTAGACGCTTTAGATATTGACTTACTAGATCTAGTTGTGTCTCGATCTTACCTTTAGTTGCTAAGTTTATTAGAACTTGATACCCACCGTTGATTACCCCCCTACCCCCCCCCCCCTCCCCTGCCCACCCCCCCCCACCCCCCCCCCTCTTCACCCTTATGTCTTTTTGTGTAAGATTTATAGCTGTAGCTCACAGGCAATCTGATAATTTTGCCTCTCCCCCCTCCACACCCCGCGTTCCCCCCACTACACACACCCCACCTTCCCCTTTATTTTTTCTCTAGTTACTGTATTTTTATCCCTTATTGCTAAACCCCATACCACTCCATTCACCCTTTCCCCCCCTTTTCTTTCCTCCCTCTACCCAATTACCTGAGCCCCTCTACAACCAGCCCCCTTTCGCTTTTTAGAACTCACCCCCCCCCCGCCCCGGTCCTTAGCATTCCCCTTCCCCCCCCCTTCATTCTTGTGTTCTACAAAGATAGACCTCTCGACCTCCCCTTTCCCCCCTTCTTAGACCCTTTGCTATCAGCCTATTAGAAGTCCCCTAGTCCTAGGCTTAACGTTTCCCCCGCCCACCTTCTTCTATTAGTTGTATTATCCTCCGCACCCCCCCCCCCCTCCACTCTTACGCCCCCTTTGGAATAAGGCGGACCCCCCCTTATGAGCCCCCCCCGCCGACCGCTCTAAGGTTGTTTATTTCTCCATACTATCTCCAGCCTTGTTCTAACTTTTATGATAAGAGTTGTAACGCACCCTATTCCCTTATGCTCTCTCTATTTTCTCGGAATTGTAATATGTACCTTTGTATGAGTGGCTGTTTTTCCTCCCCCTTGTTACCCGCTTCTACGGGTGGTCCCGGTGGAAGCTTTGTGACCATGTATGTGGGCGAACCCAGTCTGGTCTTCCAAACAAATCTAGGCGCTAAGTTGGACAGTAACCCCTTGTGTGTCATGTATGTTTTTCTTCGTCAGTACGCCAGGAGGGTGTTAGGTACGGCGTAGAGTTTGTACGGGGGTTTTAGTGATTTTAAAGGGCATCTTTGTTTTTTGTTTCAGGGGTGTGTGCTTGGCACTGGGGGGAAGTAGGCCGAGAGTTTTTTGTTTTTTCTGGTGTGGAGTTTAGTCGATTGGTTGTGTGAGTTTGGTGGATTTGTAATGAATTGGTGATGTGTGGTTGGGGTGTGTGAGTGTTTTGGGGCATGGGTGTGCAGTTGTTGTGTCTTAGGTTGTTGGGTTGGGGTGTGAGTCAGATGGGACGCGGTGAAGTGTGGGAGTTTATTGTAGTATTGATACTTTTGTTTTGTCGTGTTTTGGTGTGTTAGTGTAGACCTATTAATTAATTCTAATCTTAATTATATGTAGATATCCATTCAGTGTTCTGTCTATTTTTAGATTTTTTATTTGTTAGTATGGTGGTGTTTTATTTTATTATGATGTATTGTTATGTTATGTTTTTGGCCGTTATTTGTTGTGTTGTAGTGATTGCGTTCAGTTTTAGATGGGTATCAGATATTATTCGTTTTGATACTCTGTTTGAGACTTTTGCGTTTGTACTGTGAAGGGGTTTTCTTTGTGTTGTTGATTTTAGTGTTTATTCAGAGCACCACCCGACTGAATGGCGAGATGTATTTCTTAGCGTTGTGGAGCGGTCAGTGGTTTGATTAATTGTAGTTACTTCTAGAATTCTGTACTTATCTCATTATTTCTTTATTAGATTTGTATGTAATTTTAGTAGGGCTTTCTTCTTTAGTGGTTTCCAGTGTAATGTAGCTGGCGTGAGGTCGTGTGTGGTTGTGTTTTGTGGGTCGTTGAGTCGTGTCGTTTTAAGCAGTGCGGGTGGATTTGTGGTTTTATTGTCCTTAGATAATAGTTTGAGATTAGCCGTATTGTCTTAGATTAGCGTAGAGTCTTCTTTTAGTGATATGTAGATTTAAATTTAGTTAGATTTTATATATCTTCTTGTAATCTAGTATTAGAGATATTAGTTTTTAGATTTAGGTAGCTAATTTAGTTTTAGACTTTCTAGTATGAAAGTTAGCTAGAATAGATCTAGCTTTATTTATGAATTTCTTTCTAGGAAAACGCTTTTTTTTTTAAGTTTTGTTTTTAGATTGGGCCATTTAGAAGCTTAATATTTATTATATTTTTTAGTTGTTTTTTTGTTTTTTATTAGATGTTACATAACATACAATTGATAAGGAGATTGTAGTATTGAGTAGATTCTTGTAGTTTTTCCGACTTTTTTTATCTTTTTTTAGGTAGTCTGATAGATAGATATATTTTTTTGGTATTCGGTTTTTCAGAGGTTATTGGGTAGTGTTTAGTCTAGTATATCGTGGGATGGGGTGTTTATATGTCGGGTTTTTTTTGTTTCTTAGACCTAGCTTAGAATAGTACTTTTTTTTTTTTTTATAAATTTCTATTCTGTGTATTTGCATCGTATTTAAGTAGTTTACGTAGGTATGCGGCTTTTTCGCTTCTTCTTTTCATCACGTCTATAGACTACACCTCCACGCTACTTATAGACACCTAGAATTAAGCCTGATGTCTTTTTTATTTTTAGAGTTGCTTTATCTTTTTAGCTTTATTCTTTTGTAGAAATACCCTAGTATTTTTCATCTTTAAAGAAATATACGGTAAGAGTTTTGTTTTAGAGAATTTTTGTATTCTTGGTTTTCTGTATGAGAAGTGAGATTTTTAGTAATCAGGTCCTAGTAGAACTATCTAAGAAAATTCTATATATAGTTTCGAGTTCTGGTGGTTATTTTAGTATGTATAGGTATAGTAAAAGAATAGTAGAATGTTTTAGTTTGTTTATTGTGGAGCTTTTTTTTGTATTAGTAGAAGTAGAATACTTTACTTTAAGGGTAATTATTTTGGTTGGTGGTTAAGAGAGAATTATAGAAACTGTCTTAGGTGGTTTAGAGTTATTGATCGCAATCGATCAGGAATATTGTTTTTAGTAGTAGAATCGAGCTTTTTTTTAGCCTCATTAATAGAATATCTGTACATTAAATTTATGGTTAGAGAGCTAAAGAGCTGATACTACGGATAATATGTGTTTCTGATTTCATATGCATTTATGACGCAAGTCGCGGTTTCGTATAGATGCTGAATTCTTTTCAATTACTTTTTTATTTAATCGAGTATAACTATTTAGATTTTTATGATTCTTTTGTGTATTAAAAGTTTTCTATTTATAATATTTATATCTTTATATTATATTTAGGAACCAATTTATTTTTTTTATAGAATATGGTCGTTATCAATAGAATAGGGCTAGACGTAATCAGATATTATGTTAGATATTTCCTCATTTTGACTAATGTGTGTTTTTTTAGTTAACATCTAGTGGTAATATCTGTTATTTATACTAGATTGAAATTGTTAGCAATAAACTTGATGTAGATAGCGCTCGTGTCTCAACTGTTTGTAGTTTGTCTACTCTTAAAGGGGATATTGGTTTATAATTTTTCTTAGAAAGTTATTTTAGTTAGTATTTTTTTAAGATAGCATTATATTTTTTTTTATTTTAGACTTCTCTGTTTGTGTATTTCTTTTAGTGTTTTATAGAGATTTATGAGATTAGATCGATGCATATTGATTTTTTTGAAGAAGTGGATTAGAAGCAGCTATAAGTACTAAGATCAGGAATAGAGAAGGCAGTTTTATCAGGTAAGATTGAGAAGCTAATGTCTAAGAGGGTACCTAAAGTTACATGCATTGTTACACCTCACTGATGTTTATATTATACAAGTTGTTTTATTTAATGATAGTAGGAGTTTTTTAGATTTTGATGCGTTAGTAATTTATTATAATTCATATAGTAGATTTAATATAAATAGAAATGTTAGCCATAGTAGTGTTTGAGGTTTTAGCGTTACGTTTAGTAAGTTATAAGGCTCGCCCTTTAGCTTAGAATTTGCACTCATATCTTAGTGTTATAGGATTATAGGTTTTAGTGAATAGAAAATTAGAATAAATTATACAATATGTATTGATTTGGTTTTTATTTGTTCTTTATTCAGTAAGTTTAGATATATATTTGTAGTTTATCAAAACTTAGTTAGTTAGAAAAAATTAAGTATTTTTTTATTGAAGATGAGAGACAAGTAGAAAGTATTTTGTTAATTTTTTGAAGAAGGCTGGGATCTTTGTTTGAGAAGCGATATATAGATTTTAGTATAGAAATTTAACGTTTTTTCTGAGGTTTTCTAGAGCAGTCTTGTAGCTAGTTAAGACAGGCTCCTGTTTTAAGATTTATTTAACTAGGGCATTTTGTAGGTGTAGTGCTTGCACGTATTTAGAATTAAGGGTTTATTTTCATTAGATTTAGTTATGTTACTAGTTTACGATGTAATATTATTTATTTCACGCTATGTTTTAGAGTTTTTGTGTAGAGTAAGAAGAGACTTCTGCGTTTTATATTTAAATGTTACGACTGAGTCTTTTTCTACTATTTTTTTAATATTGTTATTTTATAGAGTTAATATGTATTATTATTTTTTTACTTATTTCTTCCTTGTTAGTTTATTTATATGTTGATTATACTATTGTTGGAAGAATTTTTTGTTATATATTGTAGTTTTTAGAATTGTATTTGTATTCATTTATGACGATGTACTAGAGATAATTTTGTAGTGTTTTTTGAATTTTTTAGGTTTCTTTATTGTTAGTATGAGTTAGTTGAATTTGTTTTTGTTGATAGATATGGATTTGACTAGTTTTTGAATGTGTTTATTAACATTTTTGTTTAGGAGTCTATGGATTATCGTAGGTTTGTAAAGTTTTTGCGTTGTTTTTGTTTTGTTTTATTTTATTGTTTGTTAGTTTTGTGTAAAGGTCTGCTATAGTGTAAGGGATGTGATTCACAGGGTACCGATGATTTGTTTAGGGTTAGAGTTTTTGTTGTTGGATGATGAAGTAGATTTGTTTAGTGGTGGTCACATTAGGGAAGTGTTGTGGAGTAGTGTGTGAGTGTGATTAGGGTGTTGATAAGATTGTTGTGGTGTTAAGTGATGGAGTGTTTTTGTCGAAGGGTTGATTGTAGATGTTAAGATTTTTTGGTTTTTTTAAGTTAAGCTGGTTTTTTAGAGAATACATGTTTATATGATTTAGTTCGTTTCTTTGTGTGTGGAGAAGATAGTTTTCTTTTTTTAAGATAATGTGTGAGTTATTGTGTTTTGGGTGCTGTTGTTTGATTTTTTGGAGTTGTTATGTTTGTGTGGGGGTTATTGTTTGTGTCGAGTTTTTTTGGAGTGGTGTGTTGTTTGGATTTGTGTGCTGAGGTTTCGGGTGTTGTGTTAGTCGGTGGGGTGGGGGTTTGTGGGGTTGGTTGGGAGACTTGTTTGTGTTTTGTTCTTTGTTGATTATGATTTCGTGGTTGATTTGTTTTGGGTTAGGTTTCTATTTTATTCATCTTAGGTTTATTGTTATAGTTTTTTGTTTTTTATTATTTATTAAGATTTATAAAATTAAACTAACCTATGATTTAGCTTATTTGAGATTGGTTTTCCATAGGATATTTATTATTTTTCTATTCTGTTATGTAGTTAGTTGAGATGATGGACCTTGTTTTCCGGACTGTTAGATTTTCATTGTTAGATAGTTTAGAATATAGATTCACTTGAAATAAACTATTACTTAGTATGAGTAGAAGAAATCTTTACCTAGGAATAGTCGAAATTTTAGATTTAATAATACCTAGATATATACGTTATCTAATTAATTAAAAACTCTATAAAAATTTTCACTCGTCATATTAAATGCCCTTGGAATCTTTAAAAAAAAATATATACAAAAAAAATAAATAATAACCTATTTTCTACTACTTTTGATACTCACACCCCTCCCCCCTCCCCCCTCCCTCCCCCCCCCCCCCCCCCCCCCCCCCCCCCCCCCCCCGACCCCCCCCCCCCCCCACCCTCCCTCCCCCGACCACCCCCCCCCCCCCCCCCCCCCCCCCCCCCCCCCCCCCCCACCTAATAAACCCTCCCCACAACCCTCCCCCCCTCAAACCCCCCCCCACCCCGAGTTTTTTTTATAATATAATATGTTATATTAGAAGGTAAGAGAACGTCATTGCAAAGCAGAATAGAGAAAGATTACTTCCTTTGCTCACTTCACCGTTTACTTCAATGAAATCACCGTTGTAAATGAAAAATTCTTTAATAAATATAGAGCCTGAAAATAGAACATTTTAATTATTTATACCATTAAACAATATTATTTATTTTAAATGTTAGTACTTCCCTTTTTTATAATAATATTTAAAAAAATTAGCGAAAAGAACACACGGGCAATTATTTTATTTCTTGTGATTTTTTTGAAAGTGTTATTGTTTTAATTATAAATTTTTAACTTCGTTAAATATTTTGTATAAAAATAGATTTAAATCTCAATATTGCACACATGTAATATGTTTATAATAATGAGTTTATTGAAATTTCCTTAGACAATTGGACTTGTTAAAGGCGTTCCAGGGATATATTTTTTCTTAAATGTTAGCATTAAAATCTGATCCATAAATGCATGCCTTAAGAATTGGGCGAACATATTCATTAAAATAATAGCTTGCATTATATTTTTCGAGTAAATATTTTAAATATGAATCCATTAGAGAGACCAAAATAAGAAAATGTTAAATAAATAAATGTGTTTAAATACTTACATTTAACAGAGACAGGGAACGATTTCTTTTGGTGTACAATGCCACGTTCATCCTTATACAAACACGAATAGATTCCACTGTCTTCACAATTTAACTCACCAATTACATATTCAAGTTCGTTATTGTTGATTTCAAAAATGTGAACGTCATTTTTTGTTAATAGAAATGTAAAATTCGGTTTATTAGTTTGTGGCAAACATTTTAATGCGAGTAGTGAGCCTTCATCATACAAATTCTGTGGACCTGATTCCAATGTCACATTGTTAGCCAGTACCACAAGAGTCGTCTCATTTTCATCTGCTAAAAGAAGTTAAATGAATAATATTCATAATTATATACCATATGCATATATGCATATATATATATATATATATATATATATATATATATATATATATATATATATATATATTCTTTTAAAAGGTGACGTGAACTTGCATTCAATTGTTAAGATAGATATAACAGTGTGCCTCAAACACAAGGCGTCAGCATTTTAGAATATTTCATCATTTTATATGTTTAGTGTACATTTTATTAATGAATATTGATATAAACATTAAACGTGGAAATTGGTGAGCAAGCTATTTATTGGCATTGGTTATATGGCGACCAACGGAAGACCATGGCTAGGGGACAGCCATGACTGTGAACGTTGCTTCGGCTGGGTTATTTATTATTGTAAGGATTTGTAAGAGAAGTCGTGGATAAAGAAGGAAAGAATTTTCAAAGGAAAATACAGTGGAAGGTTACCTATAGAGAAACAGATTAACGACCTGCCTGGAAAATGAGGACATGCGTTTATTTACTGTATGTTTAAAAGTTTAGTTTGTCGGCAATGTAAATATTTATTTAAAAAAATAATAAATCAATATATACTTTCATATATAAAAAAATCATTTTTCTTAAATTAACTAAATAATCAACCTAATTCGTTGCTTTTTAACACATTCACAATTAATTTAATTTCGATTAAACCAGTGGTATAGGGATACCAAGTCCATTTGTTTTTAATTGTTATTCAAAGAACCATCTTTACTTGATATTTTGTCTCTGATAATTAGCGATCATATCGATGTACTTAATATATGACTAATGCACTATAAAGAAATAATTTGCTTTAAAGTCACATTGATCTGTTACTTACTCCTGAAGAATTATTAAAAAGCCTTGAAATGCGTCCAAACATTGCTATAGAAAAAATGAACGACTTATTTTAGTATTTTAAAAATCATTTATATTAACTCAAGGTGTCTGTTTGAACCCTTGCTTGCTTGCTTGATTGTCGCCAAAACTTTGGATCGATTTTTAACCTACTTCCTCCTAAGCTAGCGAGCTGACATATTGCAGGCAGATTTGTGCTGATGATAAACACGATGTATAAAAATTTCAGTTTGATCGCATGTGCTGTCATTAAATTATTGAATTTTTAGATTATTTTATTTATCCTCTATGTACCATTTTATTTTTTGAGATAAAGTGTCGTGGTGCGTATTATATTGAACAACCTTTCTGTCGCGCAAAAAGATTCGTATTTTATTGATAACACTTTTTATAAATATATTCCTGATCAGTGCGCATTAATTAATTTTTTTTATTTTATTTATATAATCATGTTTTACGACACAACTAATATTTTGTATTTTTGGATGGTCTTGCGCTGCATATTATAAAGTATATTCTTTTATTTACTTCTCGTACGTACTTCTTTATAGTCAAAAGCTTGTTTTTTTTAACCCACTTCCTCATAAGCAAGCGAGCTGAAAATTCTCAGTCAGTTTTGCGCCGATTATAAAAACGATGCATCAAAATTTCAGATCGATCACATGTACAATAATTAAATTATTGAATTGTTAGATTATTTTATTTATTTCTATGTATCATGTTATTTTTTGAGATAGAGTGTTGCTGTGCGTATTATATTGAACAACCTTTCTGTCGCGAAATATTTGCGTATTTTATTGACAACACTTTTTTATAAACATATCCCTGATCTGTGCCTGCAAAAACGTTTTACATAACTATAACTTTGTATTTTTGGATGGTCTTGCGCTGCGTATTATAATGAACATTCTTTAACTATGTCTGGTACATAAAGGATTTATAGTCAAAAATTGTCTTTTTAATTTTTTTTTAAATACATGAAACATATTGTCAACAACGTTACGCATTCATAATCGAAACGTATAAATGTTTATAATTTATTTTGTATTAAGGCTTGGTCTCAATTAAAAGGTATCCAAGTTTTGAGTTATAAAGCGTTCAAAAATCAATTAAAGAGCTAATTACCATTCATTTAAAAAAAATAATAAGGGGCAATTATTTTTTCTATTGAATATTAATTGTGTGTAGTTTTTGTGTTCCTATTAATTATAATATTATGTGAAATATTGAATGAACTACTAATATGAAAAGAAACATATTGACCACAAATAACAGTTCTTTTTTTCTTTCTTCTTCATTGTTTTTATTATATATTAACATTTTTCTTGCCTTTAAATCTGTAATCAATTTTTTAAACTTTTGTAGGCATCCCTTCCTAACTAGGTTCTGCAGTTGTGCCATTGTGTATTCAAAAAAGAGTTGCTAGAAATCAGCAGAATTCAAGTAAATTATTTTTTTTTAAAGCAATAAGCAATTATTTCGAAAAAATTAGGGCTGGTACTGATTAAAAAATGTGTTTTTATTAATTGATTAATGTCGATGTATTATATTTTATAACGCATATACAGATCCCGTTAATTTGCGATTCATTATTTCGCGAAATCTGTTAAGTCACGATAGTTCTATTGTGCCAAAAATGTGTGACGTAACACATAAAATTTGTTCTCCTATGCAAGAAATAAAGAAGAAAAACCTATTTGTTAACGTATGCATGTCTAAATAAATAATAATAATACGAGGGAAATTTATGTCAGTAACAAAAAAGATACCGTATATACTCGTTCTATAGCCCGTTTGTTCATAAGCCGATTCCCCTCTTTTGGAAGAGAATAGTATTAAAAGTGTGTACCCCGCTCGTAAGTCGACCCCAAAAAAATAATAGGACAGCTTAAACAAAATGGTACACATTGTTTTTAAATCTACAAACTAAATCGGTAATTATGATTGTTTATTTTTGGTTAGGTTGAACAACAAAGAGATTTCAATAAAAGAGAAGATGTATGTCATTTTTGTATATCATTCGCTGGAGAGCTTTTTATTGTATTAAAACGAAAAGAAAAGTTGTTTTTTTTATATTTTATTTTCATAAAGTCAGAAAGTAACAACAGAAATGATTTATCACACGCTCGTAAGCCGACCTCCCAAAATGTCCCCATAGATATTTCCCTAAAAAATTCGGCTTTAGAGCTAGTATATACGGTAAATTATTAGAAATATATTCTTAAATTTTAATCGATCAATTTAATTTTAATCAAATATTTTTTAACGATTAATCGATTAATTAATCGTTAATTTACGCAGCCCTACTAAAAATGATTTCATAACAGGCAAATGACATACGTATTTATAATGCATTAATGCTTTTTAGGCAAATAATCTTATATAATTAATTTTGTTTTGCTATTTCAGCTTGAAGACATTAACATGGGAGTTTAAATAATATCTAGAGTACACACATTACATGTCTTCTAGACAAAAACAATTAGTTAACATCTTTTTTTCCCAACGCAGCAAGCATTATTTTTTTTCTTATATATATAATTTATGTATTTATAGATACACAAGAGGTAAATGTGTTATGCATTTTAAAAATCATATAGATGTTGATTTATAAAATAAATTATTAATTTAAAGCAAATAAAAATAATTAGCCTACCCGTCACGCGTAGCAACGATTTCAGTATAAAGGCAATTGAAAGAAACTAATGAGTGGTACTTTTTAAAAACAATTATGCCAACAACTTTCATGGAAGTATATTGAACAAATCCCAACAATTTCATAGGGAGTTGATAAGTAAAATACTTTTAATATTTAAAAATGTAACATAAGGGAAAAAAACACGATTTAAAGAACTATGAAAAATGATGATTTTTTAAAAAATCCTTTATATTAACTCGTGGTGTCTGCGGCCGACCGACCGACCGACCTTGCATGCTTGCTTGCTTGTCGCCAAAACTTTTGATCGATTTTTAACCCACTTGCTCGCAAGATAGCGAGCTGAAATTTTGCAGGCAGTTTCGTACCGATGATAAAAACAATGTATCAAAATTTCAGATCGATCGCATGTACCGTATTTAAATTATTGATTTTTTAGATTATTTTATTTATTCCTATGTATCATGCTATTTTTTGTTATAGAGCGTCGCGGTGCGTATTATATTGAACAACCTTTCTGTCGCGCAATAAGGTGCGTATTTTATTGACAGCTCTTTTTATAAACATATTCCTGATCGGTACGCATTATATTAAACATGTTTTACGACACAACTGCAATTTTGTATTTCTGGATGGTCTGGCGCTGCGTATTATAATGAACATTCTTTTAATTACTTCTCGTACATAAAGGATTTATAGTCAAAAACTTGGTTTTTTACGGGTTTTTCTTATTAAAAAGTATATTGCTATTGTATTTAACCATTTATAAAAATAACGGTTGAACAAAAACTATCTTAAAGCTTATTTTGATAAATAACTAAAATCAATAAATAAATAATTTTTTAAAAAAGAAGAAAAAAAAAGCTCATGCACCCAAAAGGGCAGGATATTAAGTTTACAAATATATAGTGTGTTAATATTTGTAAAGATCGTGTAAAAATGAATTTGGTACATGCCTTATTTTTATTATGAATTATAATTTAAACAAAAAAGAACTAAAAATAGTTTAGGAGTTTAAAAATTAAATAGTATATTAATACGGTCCGTAAAGTATGTTGTTATTTATTGTGTATAGATGGATTTCTTTGTTCAATTAAAAGATAGATTATTCTGATGGTGTTTTGACTTGTTGAGTTTAGTCTTGTTAGTCATAGAATAACCCATAACTTGACATTGGGGGTTACGTCCAGGTTTTGTTGACCGAGGCAGCAAGGAACTCAAGTTCAGAGTCAACATCAGACATCCAGAACAGAGGGAGTCGATTCAAAGGCATGTCAGTGTAAGAAACAACACATATTAATGAGTGAGATGTATATGATGGTCTCTTATTTCAAACAATGGTGGTGTCATAATTCGCTCTACCTTGTTCTATGACCAGCGAGCTGATGGAGCCTGTTCCTGTTGATCATCAAAACGTAGGCCTGTGCTATTCACATACCGTGTGAAGTCGAATTGCTGATCCTGGTAGTCATCACAACGTAGGCCTGTGCTATTCACATTTCGTGTGCTGTCCAGTTGCTGTTCCCTGTGATCATCACAACGTAGGCATGTGTTATTCACATCCCGTCGGTTGTCGAGTAGCTGTTCCTTTGTATCATTACAACGTAGACCTGTTCTGTTGGGGCTCATTCGTGTGCATCAACTAGACTATCCATTATCCAGCGAGAGGTTGAACTGTTTACTCACCTCCAGATCTGGTATCTGCTAAAAGATCAACAACGTCAACCAGATCATCGTACCCGTCAGAGAACAATTCATTCTGAAGGAGTGTGAACGTACTTATTGGGTTGCTGACCAGATAACGAAGATCAGACATGGTGGATTATTAGCAGTGTTTAATATTAACAATTCTTGAGAACAGTGATATTGTGATTATGGATTTTGTAATCTTATAGATATTTGGATGGAGATACTCATTAGATCAGGCAAGTTACGTAAGTTGTTATATTAGATAGTGTATAAAATTGTGTGAATTGTTGTTGGAATAATAATCTGTTTACGGTAGCAGTTAAAAAAAAACCAAGAGAATAAATATTATTATTATTTTTTTATTTTGGTTAATAAAAATTTCTTGTTTTAAAAATGGAAATTAGAAGTAAACTAAAAGAGACAAATAAACTAATAGCGGACATGAAGGCGATGGGAGAACGACACCTAAAGTTAGAGGGGCAGGAATTAGATAAAGTTGTATTAGAGCAATGGCGAAAATTTGAAGCAGAACAAATACGAATAGCTGAAGATGAACGAGAAGGAAAGAGAATAAAGGAAGGGGCAGAAATTAGAATACATAAATTTGAAATACAGACAATTAGATTAGAAGCAATGGTAAGCAACAAAAAAGAAGAGGGAATAAAAGGTGAAACGCACAAAAATAAAAATTACCACTTGCTGAAGAGCCTACAAAAGTACGACAGATGTACTGATCTGGACAAATACATTGACAATTTTGAACATGTGGCCCAGCAAAATAGAGTGTCTAAAGAAGAGTGGTTGGCCAAATTACAGGTACAAGTGATGGGGTCTCTACAGGCATTCTTATTAACAGAGGATGTTAGAAAAAAATAGCATGTATATGGCATCGTAAAGTAATTGTTGACGCACACAGGATATAGTGCAATATAGTGCAGAGAGATATAGAGGAAATGGAATGACCTTAAGCCACAGAGTGATACTGTTAGGGAATTTCATTCACAATTAGTTAGGAGCTTAGAAAACTGGGTGGTACAGGAACAGACAGGTCGTACGAGGGGAAACGAGACCTGGTGTGCCGTAATAAGCCACTTATAAACAAGAATCCCGAGATTGTGGAAACAGAATGAATAATTAAGCTCACGAATTGCGAAAGTTTTCTTACACAAATTTACACTATCGAATGAACATAGCAAGGTACAGTGGCAAGGAATTACAAAACAATTTTTCAGGCCAGGAGTGCAGAACTAGAAGGAGGTCAGCAAAAGGTAGATTAACAAGGGGTCAGGGGGGTTGTTTTATATGTGGACGAGAGTTACACTGGAGATATAAGTGCCCTCGACGACAGGAAAATAAGGCTTGGACACATGCTGGACAGAAGTATACCGGGAAAGGCAGGCGGGTACACGCTACAACCATAGATAGTACGGGAGAGACTCTCCAAACATACAGAGAAACGATGAAAGTTGACTACAAACTCAAAATTGGACAAGGGGAAGACGGCGTGTACGAAAACGTATTTGGAAGAAAATTATGCCACTAGCAGGAGAGATGCACTATATAAACATAGCAGAAGACAAACATAGAAAATCTACGGGAATGTTATATTTAGAGAAAGGGAAATTATTTGGTAAGGAAGTTGCCATACTCAGTGACACGGGGTGTACCATCATCGGGTGTAAGAAGAAATTGGTAAAGAGACATCAGATAACAGATATACACTATAATACAATACTTATAGATGGAACGGTGCTGGATTATCCAACATCATACATAGAAATTGATACTAAATATGTAAAAGTAAAAGGCATTGATTTGGCTGCATTATTCGATGACGCTGTGGCGGAAATGTAGGGAAAATTAAAGAATCGATCCTCCACTCTAGAAATGTAGTCATAAGGGTACAAAGTAAGATATATAAAGATAATGTCGTAATAAAAAAAACCAAGTTTTTGACTATAAATCCTTTATGTACGAGAAGTATCTAAAAGAATGTTCATGATAATACGCAGCGCAAAACCATCCAGAAATACACAATTGCAGTTGTGTCGTAAAACATGTTTAATATAATGCGCACCGATCAGGAATATGTTTATAAAAATAGTTGTCAATAAAATACGCACCTTATTACGCGACAAAAAGGTTGTTCAGTATAATTCGCACCGCGACGTTCTATCTCAAAAAATAAGATGATACATAGGAATAATTAAAATAATCTTAAAAAATCAATAATTTAATTACGGTACATGCGATTCATCTGAAATTTTAATACATTGTTTTTATTGTTGGTGCAAAACTGCCTGCTAAATTTGAGCTCGCTAGCTTACGAGAAAGTGGGTTAAAAATCGATGAAAAGTTTTGGCGACAAGGGCGGTTGCAGACACCACGAGTTAATATAAAGGATTTAATTTAAAAAAAGGGAAAAAACCAAGTTTTTCACTATAAACCAATTATGTATGAGATGTAACTAAAAGAATGTTCATTATAATACGCAGCGCAAGACCATCCAAAAATACAAATTGTAGTTGTGTCGTAAAACATGTTTAATATAATGCGCACCGATCAGGAATATGTTTATAAAAATTGTTGTCAATAAAATACGCACCTTATTGCGCGACAGAAAGGTTGTTCAATATAATGCGCACCCTTACACTCTATCTCAAAAAATAGCATGATACATAGGAATAAATAAAATAATCTAAAAAATAAATAATTTAATTACGGTACATGCGATCGATCTGAAATTTTGACACATTGTTTGTATTATCGGTACAAAACTGCCTGTAAAAATTTCAGCTCGCTATCTTACGAGCAAGTGGGTTAAAAATCGATCAAAATTTTTGGCGACAAGCAATCAAGCAATCAAGAGTGCAGACACCACGAGTTAATATAAATGGTTTAATTTTTAAAAAAACGTAAAAACAAAATTGTTCACTATAAATCCTTTATGTATGAGACGTAACTAACAGAATGTTCATTATAATACGCAGCGCAAGACCATTCAGAAATACAAAATTGTAGTTGTCTCGTAAAACATGTTTAATATAATGCGCACCGATCAGGAATTTGTTTATAAAAAGAGTTGTCAATAAAATACGCACCTTATTGCGCGACAGAAAGGTTGTTCAATATAATACGCACCGCGATGCTCTATCTCAAAAAATAACATGATACACAGGAATAAATAAAATAATCTAAAAAATCAATAATTTAATTACGGTATATGCGATCGATCTGAAATTTTGATACATTGTTTTTATTAACGGTACAAAACTGCCTGTAAAATTTCAGCTCGCTAGATTACGAGCAAGTGGGTTAAAAATCGATCAAAAGTTTTGGCGACAAGCAATCAAGAATTCAAGCAATCAAGGGTGCAGACACCACGAGTTAATATAAAGGATTTAATAAGAAAAACCCGTAAAAAACCAAGTTTTTGACTATAAATCCTTTATGTACGAGAAGTAACTAAAAGAATGTTCATTATAATACGCAGCGCCAGACCATCCAGAAATACAAAATTGCAGTTGAGTCGTAAAACATGTTTAATATAATGCGCACCGATCAGGAATATGTTTATAAAAAGAGCTGTCAATAAAATACGCACCTTATTGCGCGACAGAAAGGTTGTTCAATATAATACGCACCGCGACGCTCTATCTCAAAAAATAGCATGATACATAGGAATAAATAAAATAATCTAAAAAATCAATAATTTAATTACGGTACATGCGATCGATCTGAAATTTTGATACATTGTTTTTATCATCGGTACGAAACTGCCTGCAAAATTTCAGCTCGCTATCTTGCGAGCAAGTGGGTTAAAAATCGATTAAAAGTTTTGGCGACAAGGTCGCAGTCGGCCGCAGACACCACGAGTTAATATAAAGGATTTAATAATAAGAAAAACCCGTAAATAAAAACACCCGTAAAAAACCAAGTTTTTGACTATAAATCCTTTATGTACGAGAAGTAACTAAAAGAATGTTCATTATAATACGCAGCGCCAGACCATCCAGAAATACAAAATTGCAGTTGAGTCTTAAAACATGTTTAATATAATGCGCACCGATCAGAAATATGTTTATAAAAAGAGCTGTCAATAAAATACGCACCTTGTTGCGCGACAGAAAGGTTGTTCAATATAATACGCACCGCGACGCTCTATCTCAAAAAATAGCATGATACATAGGAATAAATAAAATAATCTAAAAAATCAATAATTTAATTACGGTACATGCGATCGATCTGAAATTTTGATACATTGTTTTTATCATCGGTACGAAACTGCCTGCAAAATTTCAGCTCGCTATCTTGCGAGCAAGTGGGTTAAAAATCGATCAAAAGTTTTGACGACAAGCAAGCAAGCAAGGTCCGCCGCAGACACCACGAGTTAATATAAAGGATTTAAAAAACCAAGTTTTTGACTATAAATCCTTTATGTACGAGAAGTAATTAAAAGAATGTTCATTATAATACGCAGCGCCAGACCATCCAGAAATACAAAATTGCACTTGTGTCGTAAAACATGTTTAATACAATGCGCACCGATCAGGAATAAGTTTATAAAAAGAGCTGTCAATAAAATACGCACCTTATTGTGCGACAGAAAGGTTGTTCAATATAATACGCACCGCGACGCTCTATCTCAAAAAAATAGCATGATACATAGGAATAAATAAAATAATCTAAAAAATCAATAATTTAATTACGGCACATGCGATCGATCTGAAATTTTGATACATTGTTTTTATTATCGGTACAAAACTGCCTGCAAAATTTCAGCTCGCTATCTTGCGAGCAAGTTGGTTAAAAATCGATCAAAAGTTTTGGCGACAAGGTCGGTCTGCCGCTGACACCACGAGTTAATATAAAGGATTTAATAAGAAAAACCCGTAAAAAAACAAGTTTTTGACTATAAATCCTTTATGTACGAGAAGTAATTAAAAGAATGTTCTTTATAATACGCAGCGCCAGACCATCCAGAAATACAAAATTGCAGTTGTGTCGTAAAACATGTTTAATATAATGCGCACCGATCAGGAATATGTTTATAAAAAGAGCTGTCAATAAAATACGCACCTTATTGCGCCACAGAAAGGTTGTTCAATATAATATGCACCGCGACGCTCTATCTCAAAAAATAGCATGATACATAGGAATAAATAAAATAATCTAAAAAATCAATAATTTAATTACGGTACGTGCGATCGATCTGAAATTTTGATACATTGTTTTTATCATCGGTACAAAACTGCCTGCAAAATTTCAGCTCGCTATCTTGCGAGCAAGTGGGTTGAAAATCGCACAAAAGTTTTAGCGACAAGGTCGGTCGGTCGCAGACACCACGAGTTAATATAAAGGATTTAAAAATAGAACGAATCAGTAAGAAAATACCAACAGTACCGGGTACTATAAACATGAATGAGGAACAAGCAATTTACCCAGAAATACGCAAATTTTGGGAGAACTCAAAGAATACTTAGATCATACAAAACAGGGACATATTACATGTCAAGTTATAAACTGTTACTTAAAGAGAGTATTTACTAACAAATTAAATAATAAAGTTGTTGAAAAACTAGTTGCTCCATCAGAATGTCGAGGGATCGTTCTCAACAACGCTCATGAGTCAGTCCTGGTTTGACAAATATCGGTCAGAAGGACAACACATATCATCTAGTCTGAGTTGTTTGTTTTTTTGGCCCAATATGAACAAGGAGATCACGGAATATGTAAATACATGCTCGATATGTCAGAAGGCTCGGGGTGCGGGCACATTTAAAACTATATAACTTGGGTACATGCAGATAATATGGGTGCCGTTTAAAAATTAGCAATATACATCGTCGGCCCCTACAAATGACGAAAAAACAAAAAAATATGTATGTCCTAACATTAATTGATATGGCTACCAGGTGGCCTGAGGGTGTGCCAATAAAGAGAGTAACAACAGAAGACATGTGAAGTGTTATTCTAGATTTTCACTAGATTTGGTTTCCCTGAAGAAATCATGTGAGATAATGTACCTCGATTCTCGTCTGACCTGTACATACACGTGTGCAAACTACTCAACATCAATATCAGTCACTCTTCAATTTATCATCCTTAGTTTAATGGAATGATGGAAAGGTTAAATGGCACACTAAAGTCGATGTTAAGGCAATTAGCTATGGAATGGCTAGAAAACTGGGATAATGTATTACAGTCGGTTCTCTTCCAATATAGGGAGGTCCACAATGAAACCACATTAATCTTACCTTATGAATTAATGTTCGGCAGGAAGGTGTGAGGGCCGATGGCAATATTGAAGATACCATTGACACGTGAAAGAACAATATGTGAAATAAAAACAACCTATGACTACATTATTGAATTAAGATATAAACTAAAAACAGGGTTGGAAAAGGCACGAGCGAACACATTAGCGCAGAAAGTGAAGTTATAAAATGTACTATGATCGACATGCAGTTAAGAAAGGCATTCAAATGGGAGACAAAGTATTACTTCTAAAGCCAAAAAAGGGAAGAAATGTGATTCGTATTCAGATGGACCTTATGAAGTGACCAATGGATTGTCAAAATTTAATGATGAGATAAAAAGGGGAAAAAGAGAAAAGATTTACCACATCAATAAAATTGGCAAATTCTTTGAGAGAAATGGACAAAATGACGTTCATGGTGATACGATAACATTTTGACTAGGAGGGCAGCAGTAGTAATATCTAAGGACAGCGGAGAGTTGGAAGAAATTATTTCCGTACCAACAATACATGTGAAAGAAAAAACCACAGAGCTAGATATTAATATTGATTTAAATAGAAAACAAAACAAACGAAATACAGAATATAGTGAAGGAATTTAATGAAGTGTTTTCGGAGATGGTGGGGAAAAAACAACAGTAGGTTAACATAAAATCGAACTCTTGGATAATAAACCGATAACATTAACACTTTACACCATTCCATCGCATATGACAAAGAAATTAAAGAAATAAATCAAGTTGATGTTAAAGTTGGGCATAATTGAAGAATCCAAATCACCATATTTTTCACCCTTGGAATTAATTAAAAAGAAAGATGGCTCAATACGCACGTGCGTCGAATACAGAAAATTTAACAGTGTAACGAAAAACATTGTGGTAGTCATCCCAAACCCAGAATATATATTAAACCACATGACAAAATCAAGTTATCTTAGTAAGTTAGATTTAACAAAATGTTACTGACAAATACCACTACACAACAATAGCCAAGAATATATATCATTTCAATGGCCAGATGCGTTATATCAATTCAAGTACATGCCCCTCGGATTATCGTTATTTCAATTCTAGTACATACCCTGTCGGATTATCCGCTGCCCCAGTAACATTTAATAGAATAATAAGAAAACTCTTCAGTCAGGTACGGAATGTAGAGATTTATTTTGATGACATATGATTGCATACAGAGGATTTGGAAAAACATATTAAAACCCTACGGCAAGTTTTTGAAATCCTGAAAGAAGCTGGGTTTACAGTAAAACAAAATAAATTAGAGTAACGAAAAACATCCCTTAATGTTTTGGGACACAGGGTAGAAGGGGGGCTATTGAAACCATAATATTCCAATTTACATAAAATGTTGAAAATAGAGAGGCCATCAACTAAGAAACAGGTTAGTAGTTTCGTGGGTCTCATTTCCTATTACAATAAATTCATACCTAACTGTTCAACGATATCGGAACGCTTAACCGACCTTACAAAAAATTGTCAACCAAATAATATCTGTTGGACGATTGAATGCCAACAAACACTGGATGTAATCCATAAATATCTCAGAAGTGAACCTATCTTAATTTTACGAGGCAATAAATCAACATATATAGTAAGAACAGACGCATCCATGAAAGGTATAGCAGGGTGCTTATTGCTAACTAGGAACAACACTCTCCATCCAGTAAAATTCATAAGTAGAAAATTGATAGATAGGGAAACAATATATTCAACTATTGAGAGAGAGTGTTTAGCTATATTATGGTCTATACAAAAATTGTCATATTATTTATTGGTTTCAAGATTTATTTTACAATGCGATGACCAGGCCTTAACGTATTTAAGAACAGCTACCTACACTAACTAAAGAATAGCAAGATGATTATTAATACTCCAGGAGTTTAATTTCGAAGTGCAGTATATCAAAGGGGAACAGAATGTAATGGCATAGTGTTTTTCAAGACTTGAGGGGTGGGGGTGAGGAAATAATGAGAAGAATGACAATATGGTTAAAAAGAAATAACGACGTTAATTTTGAGGAAAAATAATTCATACATACGTTTTTGTTTCTTATGGGTGGTAAAGACAAAGGACATTTACCACCATCTGTACATATGCATCCATTATGCATTTTTATAAATTGCTCTTGTTTTATGTCAAGAATTGTGTTTGTTGTTATAATGATAATGACTAACAATTTACGTTTAAACACTATTTTTATGAACATGTTTTTTGTGTGTTTTTGTTTGATTTTTTTTTCAATTTTAACGATTCACATTGTTATTTTTAATTGCATTTTTTTTCGGAATGTATTTTTGAGTTGCTATAAATTTCAGGATATAGAGTTAACTCCGTTAGTTAAATCTTAAGTTAAGAGGGGGGATATGTCAGGGAAATATTATAGTTTAATGGGGTTTTCCGCTTTGGAAATACTAATGTTAGACTGTTGCACGGTGCGCACTATATTGACACTCTTGGTGTGACGTAGTGTGGGGATACCTGATGTAAATAAAGGGGTATGCTAGAGTGAGGTTTTGTGGCATATAGCAGGGAGAGCGTTGTTATTATTGTGTATAGAAGGATTTCTTCGTTCAATTAAAATATATATTATTCTGATAGTGTTTAGACTTTTTTTTTATTTTAGCCTTGTGAGTCATACACTTACCAAATTTTTGACAGTTGCCTTTAATGTTCAAAATCAATTTGTAAAATCTTATTTTAGCTAATAATATCCGTTTCAAATTTCTATTTTTAAATCAAGGTTTAATAAGTATGTTCTTACCGTTTGATTTATCCTTACACAGAAAGCTGTACTTTGACTTGCAATTTGATATGTCAAATACTTTAGCAAAAGCTTTAAATGGAAAACAGAAAAAATGTCCAGTAAATTCAGACGAGCGTGGTCGATATTCAGCATTTAACAATGCATGGTACTGAATAGAGGCAAGATTGTTCTTGTTGTAGATATGTGTAGCCCATACTGAAAAAAAAAGAATAATTACTAATTGTATATCCATCTGTCTATCTATCCATCCATCCATCCATCCATCCATCCATCCATCCATCCATCCATCCATCCATCCATCCATCCATCCATCGACCCATCCATCCATCCATCCATCCATCTATATATCTATCTATCTATATACATATATATCTATATATCTATCTACCTATCTATCTATCTACCTACCTATCTATCTATCTACCTATCTATAGGTCTACCTGCCTATATGTCTATCTGTCTACCTGTCTTTCTATCTATATATATATATAATTTATCTCAATCTATATATATATATAAGCTTTTTTTAGCTTATTCATACGTCCTACAATAATATTTTTTTTTCAACACTTCCATTGAAATTAATGCATTTTTAAAATAATCACATACCTGTTATAGAATTATTTGTGTCTCCTTTAATTGTCCTA
Organism: Ampullaceana balthica; assembly: GCA_944989445.1. Taxonomy (NCBI): domain Eukaryota; kingdom Metazoa; phylum Mollusca; class Gastropoda; family Lymnaeidae; genus Ampullaceana; species Ampullaceana balthica. The sequence continues at coordinate 42,708 of CALYLW010000401.1, forward strand.
AAGAAATCATTAGTTCGTTGAGCATGGTATTCTGATTGTATAACAGCTAGTTCAGATCCTCTGGTCTCACAGAAATCCTGTTAAATATAGTACTGTCTAAAATTTTAGTAATCACAATATTAATAATTATATTTTTTCTTCTGGCTTCCTAAAGTACAACTTCTATCGGAAAAAAATGAAAAACAATTATATGAACAAAATTGATAAACATCTGTTATGACCGTTTCATACAGAGATTTTCAAATGTCTGTACATATATTTTTTTTAGGTACATAACGTTGGTTAACTACAAATTAGTGTGGTATTAGATGTTGTTTGCCCTATGTTGGAAATTATAATTTTTAAAAAATCAGATTTCTTCTTTTTTTTTATTTAAAATGTGGAGGCCTAACAAAGTAATGTCTTTTAGTAAGTTTTTAAAAAAAAGCTACATTGAAAAAAACATTTCAATACATTATGAAAGGGATTATTTTAATTATTATTCCAGTGACATTATTATCTGTAAAGGTACTTTTCATCACTACTTAATTAAAATATTGCGTTATAATCATTAATAGGACTAACATGAATATCACTGACATAAGAAATATATATTTTTTTTTATAAAAAATTATAATTGTATACTTGTTTATAGTTTATGATATTTAGTGTCAGTAGTGTAGCTAGGGGGTTTGTAGGATGTGGTTTGCACCAGTTGGCAAACATTTAGGGTATTTAGGCATTTCTGGGCATAGCCATTTCCGATAACCGCCCTTTTTTGAAGGGGGAAAACCCGGGTGAAACAAAAATATCCGTACTTTCGAGTCGTAATTAATGGATTCGCATAACATTTTTTGTTTACATTCTTTTGGTTATAACTAATTCATAACAGTTCATAATTTTAAAATTGATGTAAATGATAACGATTTGTTGGGAATATTAAGCGGCATTCGTCACAGATGACGCTTTTATAATAAAATAATACAGATAACACATCACCGCTGGGCCGAATATACTAATAATATCGCAATAGTGATTCCACATGCATATGGCATGACTTAGCCTGACAGGACGTAGCAAAACAGCGATCTTTTCGGCAAAGAGCCTTCTTCAACGAACAAATAGTACATAAATAAAACGAATATAAAAAATAAGAACTTAGAAGCGTTGAAATTCAAAGAGAGCCAAAGAGAGCAATCAATTAATATCACCACTACAAAATTAGCGTGGATTTTTGACATACGCATATTGATTATTTGGGCAGGGAGCAAACTGTAATAATTAATGGATCTAAATCTGCACCAATAATCGTTAACTCAGTAGTTCCACAAGGAACTATGCTAGGTCCATTACTCTTTTTAATTTATATAAATGATTTACCCAACAACATCTCAACAGGTACAAAAGTTAGTTTATTTGCTGATGATTGTATAATCTATAGAGCAATTAAATCAGAACAAGACAGCAAAATTTTACAAAAATACTTAGATGAATTGATAAAATGGGAAACTAACTGGAGTATGTCTTTCCACCCAGAAAAGTGTTAACTATTAAGAGTAACAAAGAAAAAGAAACAAATAAATTCAAAATATTACATTCATGGAAAAGAACTGACCCAAACTAAAGATGCAAAATACTTAGGAGTCTTAATAAATGAGAAACTATCATGGAATCCCCATGTCAATGAAGTTATTAAAAATCAAACAAAACCTTAGGCTTTATACAAAGAAACTTTAACAAATGTAATAGAGATATAAAACTAAAATGCTACTTCACTTTGGTGAGACCTGTACTAGAATATGCATCTTCTGTATGGGACCAATCCAACAAATAAAACATTGATAAACTAGAACACATTCAAAAAAGAGCTGCCAGATTCATTACTGGAGAATATTCGAAACTGACAAGAATAACACCATCAGTTAAATTATTAAACCTTGAAACACCAGAGGATAGAAGAACCAAGACCAAAGTAGTAATCATACATAAAGCAATTAATTCTAATTTAGAAATACAACACAAAGATAACTTAATACAACCCTTAGATAGACATAAGGATAAAAACACATTTCTTATTCCGTATGCAAGAACAAACACATACAAGTTTTCCTTCTTCCCGTCCGAAATTCGGGCGTGGAATGGGTTGCCTGAAGAATCCAGGAAAACCAACACTTTATCAATATTTAAATCTCTAATAAAAATGCAGGACGAAACACAAACCATAGATAATCGTAGGATGCAATAATCTTCTGTAGAGAAGGAGCGTCTGTAAACAGATAAGATAAGATAAGATAAATAAAAGAAAGTGGGCGTCATTTAAAAAGAAAAAGAAGGCAAGGAGGAAATATAGTACAAAAACATTGGAGCACTATTGAATTACTTCTCCCACGAATCAACTTGTAGTTCTTTTAATATAGTTGACTCAAGTACAAGCGAAAAAGCAGGAGTAAAAGGTGAAATACTTTTTTCGGTTACCATTTAAGCGCCTTAAAAAGATAATGACATCTGAAGAAGAAAATGGTAAAGCGAGAAAAGATGCTGGAATTTTACAAAATTAAATGCAATCGTTTACTTTTCTACGTTATCTCAATATATGGGAACATGTCCTTTTGGAAACTAATGATTCCCGAAAATACCTGCAAATTAAAGGGTTAAATGTTCATGAGTGCCACATACAAATTAAATTCTTTGCAAAACCATTTTATGGAACAAAGAGATGTGCACATACAAAACGCTGTTATTGTCAGGAAATATTATAGTTACTGTGTTTTCCCGATGTGTAAGTGTTTTATAAGTATGTGGTGCGGTGCGCATTGGATTGAGAAAATTGAAGTAACATGATAAGATGTAACGCGATATAGTGAACGTGACGTGGGGACGGTTGATAGTCTATAGGCAGTTAGAGATTTGCTGCTGTTGCGTGTGGAGGAACCTTGATGGATGATATTAAACTTATGAACTTTTTGATGGTGTTGGTGTTACATTGAGTTTTAGAATTATCTTGTGGGCATTACAAGTACCCAGACAACGACGTAACGATGGGGGCTAGTGTCTGGGATTATTTGTTGACTGAGGCAACAGGCAACTCAAGATTCCATTAGACATCAGACGTCCTTCAAACAAGGTTGGCGGCATAGTTCGCTTTGCCGTGCTCAGTAACGAGCGTGCTATCGGTTGCGTTCTAGCCCTTCAACGCCAGTTGTATATGTTCTACCCACGTGCAGTGTGGTGTAGATTTCGTTCCTGTAGCTCAATGCAACCTGGGCCGGATATATCCAGTTCCAGTGTGCTATCTGAGTGTTCCTGTTTATAAACGTAATTTAGGCATGTTATAATCACGTCTAGTTTGAGGAAGGTGCCGTTTAAGTCCATCAACGCAAGTGCGCCTGTTTCACCCACGTCCAGAGTGCTGTGATGTTCCTGTGAATCTACGCAACGTGGGCCTGATCTGTACACATCCAGTGTGCAAACGTTGTGTTCATGTGAATCAACGCAACGTTTTTCCTGTTCTGTACACGTCCAGTGTGCAGTCGTGGTGTTACTGTAGATCAACGCAACATGGGCCTGCTATGTACACATTAAGTGTTCAGTCGTTGTGTTCCTTTAGATCAACGCCACGTGGGCCTGATCTGTACACGGCCAGTCTGCAGTCGTGGTGTTCCTGTAGATTGAAGATCAACGCAACGTAGGCCTGTTATGTACACATCCAGTGTGCAGGCGTTGTGTTCCTGTGGATCAACGCACCGTGGGTCTGATCTGTACACGTCCAGTGTGCAGTCGTAGTGTTCCAGTTAATAAACGCAACATGGAACTGTTCTGTACACGTCCAGTGGGCAGTCGTGGTGTTCCTGTAGATCAACGCAACATGGGCCTGCTATGTACACATCAAGTGTTCAGTAATTGTGTTCCTGTTGATCAACGCCAAGTGGGCTTGATCTGTACGCGTCCGGTGTGCAGTCGTTGTGTTCCAGTGAATCAACGCAACGTTGACCACGTGTTTTACAGCAAGATGAGTTCAGTCTGTAAATGTTTGTCGCGCGTTGCTTATTATATTGAACATAACCAATTCTTTTAGGTATGTCCCATATATAAGTGATTTATAGTCAAAAACTTTGTTTTTACTTTTTGTTTTATTTACTTTATTTTTGCCACCCGCCTGACGACCAGACCACGAGCCCACGACAAAACGGCGAAGTTAATTTAAGGGATTACACTTAAACAACCTTAAAAACAAAGTTTTTGACAATAAATCCATTATATGTGTGACATAACTAAAAGTATTGATTATGTTCAATATAATACGCAGCGTGACAAACATTTACAGAATGAAACTGACTAAACTCTCCTTGCTGTAAACAAGGGTATGTGATCATCGATGGCTGGGGTGAACTACAGTGACACGTGGATGTCAACAATAGCAGATGGCTACATAGAGTTACATAGAGATAAACTAAACATGCATTAATTTAATTACGATATATTCGATCCATCTGAAAGTTTGATATAATGCATTGTTAGGTTGACACGAGGGTATGTTTAAAATTTCAGATCGATAGCAACACGGGAAGTGGGTCATCTTTACTATTTTTATTTTCCACCCTCGACCAAGACAGACAGAGATCCGTGAAGCAATTATAGAGAATTTAAAAATATGATCGGATACATTTCACAAGACTTGGTTCTATCTTTAGAACAAGAACTGAAACGAGAAATTTTTTTATAATAACCCCCTTTTACAGTCAATGACGGACTATGAGACGTGTGAAGGAGCGTTCACAAGTTTTATTTAGCCACACTCAGGGAAATATTATAGCTAATGGGGTTTTCAGATGTTCATGTGTTTGTACGAGACTGTGGTGCAGTGCGGAATAGTGCGAATGGTATCGAACACCATGACTTAGCATGAGAAGATGTGACGCGTGATAGCGAACGTGACGTAGGGACGGTTGAGAGTCTAAAGTCAGTTAGAGATGTGCTGTTGTTGCGTGCGGAAGGACCTTGTTGGACGTTAATAAAACTTATGTATGTTATAATGGTGTTGGAGTTACTTTGAGTTGTAACCTGTCCTTGTGGTCATTACAAGTACCCAGACAACGACGTGACATTGGGGGGGTGCTACCGATCAGGGATTATTTGTTGACCGAGGCAGCAAGTAACTCAAGGCTCCAGTAGCCATTGAACGTCCTTTAAACAAAGTTAGTGTCGTAGTTCGCTCTACCGTGATCAGTGACGAGCGTGCTGTCGGTGGCATTCCAGTATTTCAACGTAGATCTGTTCTACCCACGTCCAGAGTGGTGTAGGTGCCGTTTTAGTCCGTCAACGCAACGTCGGCCTGTTCTGTACACATCCAGTATGCAGTTGTGACGTTCCTGTAGATCAACGCATAGTGGGCCTGATATGTACACGTCCAATGTGCAGTCGTGATGTTCCTGTAGATCAACGCAACGTGGGTCTGTTCAGTACACATCCAGTGTGTAGTCGTGATGTTCCTGAAGATCAACGCAACGTGGGCCTGTTCTGTACACATCCCGTTTGCGGTTGTAGTGTTTCTGTGGATCAGCGCAACGTGGATCTGATCTGTCCAGTTCCAGTGTGATGTGGGGTAACCGTAGTGTCCATTCATCGAGCCGTTGAACTGTTTGCTTGCCTCCTCGACTTTATTTTGGACACTTATGCTTTTGTTTGTTATGATTGACAGTTATTGGAATGTGACTGCTGTTCTTTAAGCAGGCAAGTGCATATTCTCGTTTTTTTTTGCATATACAAATTTGGTGGTTGTTTGTAATTGATAAAGACGTTTTATCTAGACGGATTAATATGTCCCGGTACCGTGAACATAAAAATAATAAAGAAAAAGCTATGAATGGTGAGGGCACGGCATTGGAATATAATGGTGTCCAGTATTCAAAATATATAAATGAAATGAGATGACACATGACGTGAGGCCCACTGAAAATCAGTCAGTTATGGTTGCCCTTGTAACAGATACAAACGTTGATCAAATGGAAGTTAAGGCAGATGAAATAGAAGTTAAGTATGATAAGGTTGAAAATAAGTTTTAAATAGATAATGAGGTTAAATTTAATGAAGCCGAAGAAAATGGAGATGAAGAAACTGAATATAGTAATGAGAACCTCTACATTTGGGTCGGAGAAAGATTGGTCTCTGAACCAACAGATAGCCCTGGCTGTTTATTTGACATAGTGTGTGCTTTATATGACATTATAGACAGGACCCATGCCACAGAGTCACCTAGAACAGTTGACATTTCATTTTGGTTTTCTTTTTCAGTTAATGACATTGATAACTGGTTCACTCTTAAAAATATGTTTGAGTTTTGTGGGTGGATGTGTCATGTTGTTAAATATGTTGTTTCACGTTACGCGGACGTGTAAAAGGGTGGGTCAAGATGTATTCCTGAAATATGGACAAAGTAATAGCGACACCAGTTGCTATGGTAGAAAAGAAAAATGGGAAGGCCTGAACAATATATACAAGGAAAGGGTTCATGAGCATCATGTAAATGATAATATGCACTTTTTATTTGTGATGGGTGGTACAGACAAAAGAAACATACCTCCATCTGTACAGCTGTGAATTTTTTATTTTTGTTCTGGTTTTATGTCATGTGTATTTTTTTTCTAATGATCATGAATTTTAGCTACACATGTTTTGTTTATGTATTACGTGACTTGTGTAACATTTTAGAATACTAGGGAATTGTATTACTTGACATCAGCTGTTGGCATATTTTATGATGATAGAGTTTAATATATTTTATTGTGTATTACACATTTTTATGATATAATAAAATACTGTTAAAGAAAAGCAGTGTAGTAGTGGTATGATATGATGTTGTTCCTATAATGTGTCTCGTGCTGGAGACAGAGAAGATATTATTACGTGAGCCAGGAGTGATCAGTGGCTATTGGTGTGTATATGTATATATAAAGGTTTAAAGAAGAGTTATGAATAATTAAAGGAGGACAATAAACGAAGAATTCGCTATCAAAAAGAATTTGTTTGAGCCGGGTGAGCTCAGTATTGAGAATAATAAGGTGTTTATTACGTGAACCAGAAAGCTCAGTATTATGAACGATTCAGGAAAATAATATTCTCGTTGTGAACATATTATTATGTATCTTTAAGATGCTATAAATTTCAGGTTGTTGATTTAACTCCGTGAGTTAAATCTAAAGTGAAGAGGGGGGATATGTCAGTGAAATATTATAGCTAATGGGGTTTTCAGATGTGTATGTGTTTGTACGAGTCTGTGGTGCAGTGCGGAATAGTACGCATGGTATGGAACACCATGACGTAGCATGAGAAGATGTGATGCGTGATAGTGAACGTGACGTAGGGACGGTTGAGAGTCTAAAGTCAGTTAGAGCTTTGCTGTTGTTGCGTGCGGAAGGACCTTGTTGGACGTTAATAAAACTTATGTATGTTATAATGGTGTTGGAGTTACTTTGAGTTGTAGCCTGTCCTTGTGGTCATTACAAGTACCCAGACAACGACGTAACAGCCACCACTAACGAGCAAGGGATTGTGTGGCTAGCACAATGTGCCGGGGGCCTTGCCAGCACCGAGAATAGAACCCGCGACTTTCTTCTGTCTTGGTTCGGCAGTCCAGCGCGTTACCGCTAGAATGTGTTTATCCATGGATAGAATTATAAAGGAAATAAATAACGCTATGGTCAGTTGCATGTCCTTGCAATAATTTATTCGTGTATTATACCATGTAGTCTACTAAATGGAGAATTTGAATGTCCAATACATGAATTTATTGACATTGATAAATAAGAGTTCCAAATTTAAAGAAAAATGATCCAGTTTGTATGGTTGTATACACTAGAAGAAGAGGCATTACGTTGGGAAAACGGGGGAAAAGCCTACATGATCTATTTAAATGTATCCAACGGTATAGATTGGGGAATTCTGTACCTAGCATTGTAATTTTACTGATACTTTAAAAAAAAACAACAATTGCTATCAATGTCGCTAATTGTGAAAAGAGCTTCTCCAAACTAAAGTTGATTAAAAAAATATCTGCGTTCACAAATGAGTGATTTAAGACTAAACAATTTTGAAATAGTATATATAGAACAATATATTACCAATACTTTAAATTTTGATAGCATTATACACGACTTTTCTATTATGAAACGTAGGAAAGTAAATATATAAATATGTTTAAATACTAATGTATAAATAAAATGTATGTCTATTTAAAATCATCCATTTATAAATACAAAATAAAAGCACACTAATTTATAAATTTTGTGTGTGTGTAAATTTGGAATTTGCTTTGTCTCAAAAGGGGGGTGGGGAACCTACGACCCCAGTAACTTTCTTGTGGTCATTAAAAAAGTATATTGTATTTTTTATAAAATATGTATTTACAGGTATATTATGTTATGCCGACTCTTTTATTTTGCGCTCTCGTACGTATTGCAGCCAATGGTAATACGTTGTTTCAATTACAGTTATTTATTCATTTTTATTAGTTTATAAAAAAAAAGCCCTATAATATAATTACTTAGAAAGGGTGGCAAAATGGAGACCACCCCGGGTGGCAACAGTTCTAGATACGCCACTGTTTAGCGTGCCCTTTAGCTATCTTGATACAACATTGGAGAAAATCACAAAATTAACATTATCAAAGATGAGAAAATCAAATTACTGTGCGTTATTTAAATTCATAGAGGGCTGTTGTTTTGCTATTTCACTTTCGTCTTGCGTTTAAACTTATCTCTACATTTTACGACCACGATGACTAAACATAATGCAAATTTATAAATAAAGTATGCCTGTGTATTTCCATCATTAACTATTTCTGGTGGAAATGTTCCCAGCGGGCCACAGAAAGCAAAGTAATATACAATTTATTTTCTAGTTTTTTTGAAGTGTACTTCTTTACATTTTATATCTAATACTTATGTTTATAATAAAGGGGCGTGACTGACATAAATTAATGTTTACTAAGAGACACAAGAGATAATAGGTCCTTAAAATGTGTAAGTTTTTGTCAGTGTAAAGCAAGCTGTTTCATAATTAGCCTCGTTTATAAACGTGCATCAATCTTCAAAACATGTCATTTTTTTTCTTATACACTATTTGTTCACTCTAAATGTATTTCCTGGTCATATTTTTCTGTGTTAATCTCTTTGTCTTATCACTAGAACACAAGACGCACTAAACATATCAATCCCACTTTTCAGGAAATCTCATTGGCGGAAGAAGATAACGACATCTTTAACAATCAGGGAAACAAACACAAAGTGATATGTTTAATGGTAAAAATTATCATTTTTATGAAATATTTTGGTTTATAAATACTAACGCTTGCTTGTATCCAAGTTAGAGATTCCTCATAGTAGGTATAGCATATTCCATCCATAAGATAACTATGTTGGCTTCCACAAAAGGAGGAGCATTGAACTTAAAAATTAAAAAAAATATTTTAAAAAAATTAACATATTTCATTGAATAAAAAAATCCTTGCAAGATAGAGTTAAATGTTAAAAATGTATTAATTCTAAAAAACTAAGTCACACAATCTTTTGTGTATGCTTCAAATCATTCTTTTTTGATTATCATAATCTTTATTGTTCATAACTAAAAATTCAAAGGTATTTTTTTTATTTATTACTTTCTAATGTCATTAATTTAAATGTATCTGAAAAAAAGTGCACCTATTGTAATCTATTGAAAATTTAACTTAACTAAGGTCTCACGATTTCGGTTACTATAAGACGATAGATATTATCATTATTTGTTTCTTTAAAGAATTCTTTTTATGAGGACATAAAGCTCTTTATAGATTAAATACAACAACATTCACAAATTTCAATAAGGATTTCATAATAAAGGATTTGAATGTGCTTCACTTCGGTTATCGCGCCCTAAAACTGGCTAAAAATGATCTCATTAAATTGGTTTTAAATATATCACTAGCAATTATTTTCCTGCTTGTCACTATAAATTAGTGTTGTACCGGATTTCGGCTCCAGTAAATCCGGAATCCGGCCATTTTTACAAATCCGGCTCCAGCTTCGGCTCCGGTCAAACTTCGCCGGATTTGGGTCGGATTTGGCAATAGCACAGTAGCATTTCCAGTTTAGTATTTTTCGTTCATGTAAATAAGAATTTAAAAGAAAAAAAATACACACACTTAATTTGAATTTTAATGTTGCATTACTTCATACGTTTGTGGGACTTGAATACAGTGGTACGTCAGTATGTTTTTGCTTTGGTTTAAGTCCAACTCGGAATACGTCCTGTTTGGACGCGAAACATTTTGCTTGGTATGCGACCTTTATTTCGAATAGGATCCGCATGCTAGAACTTTTATGGCGTCTTCCATAAATGACGTCACGCGAGTTTGGCCGATTCCTACCCTCCCACCTCGTCACACGTCGTCACAAAAAATATCACCCCCCTCAAATATGACGTCGTAAAGTTTTGCCCCTCCCCCACCCCAAATAGATATCCTATTTCTTATTTGAAAATGAGCCTTTTTCAAATTACTTATTGTCATTGAAGTATTATTTAGTTAATTGTAAGGATGCACTCTAATATTGTGACACGCGAGAAGTCATTTAAAACGTCATTCAATAAATAGTTAGCAGTCAAAGGTTTAAGTTGCACTCTTATTTAACGTTGCGTGCTTGGATGTGTTTTCACAGTTGTTGAAAACAACAACAAACCCTCCCACTCGTCACACATTATCACAAATGTGTGATGTGTGACCCTCACCCCCCTAGGTGCGTGACGTCATTTACGGACGACCCGTTTGAGTCAAAATGGCTACATCACGCTGCACAAAATTCCCTATAAGCTGCGCGGCCACGCAGAGATTTGACCAAGGTCGCGCAGCAGTTTAGAATTTTCGCGAAGTAAATTTGTTAAAATATAGCACAAAAATGGTTTAAAGTATGTGAGTACGGCAGTGGCTACCAGGCTACCATACCATTCAGTGAACAATTCACTTAAAACTATAAACTGTCACTTTTGTTGCGAGTCGTAACTGAGCTGACAATGTGCCAACTGAAAACAATGTGAAAAATAAAAACTGAAACTCTTAACTAAAAATGTAAATTTCTAAATTACCTTTATGTGTGTGCTGCGAGAAAGATGTGTATCTATGTTTGGCAAGTTGTCTAGGGGTGTAATATTTAAATTATCACCTTCCCGCTCACAACGCATAAACTTTAGTGATCTCTTGCAATCGATAATCAACAGACCAAAGGGGTGAAAATGTAACAATAAATTTATTTATGCAATTTATACAACAGTGGAAACTGGTTCCAAATGATAGTAGTGATGCAACAAATTAACTGTCCCTTAATTGGCCTAGCTTTATCCTCATTAGGGCTATGCCGTGTAACCTTATGTTTATGGTTTTGGTACTTAAATGCAATGGGATCGTCGCGCCCCGCGGTTGATTATGCAAGCTCCCCTGGTCGGTGTGTGCTGTTCTCTGCAGCTGTGTGCGATGAAGCGTTCAGCTTTTTAAATATGCCCTACACAAGACTCCGTCAGTGCTGGAGTGTGTAGTTGGTTCTGCAGGTTCCCTCTAGCTGGATCGTTCAGTTCCTTGGGGCTCGGTAGGCTGCTTCACCTATGGTCCAGGTGACATCGGCGATCATGGAAGTAAAAAGCCGGCTTCCGTACGCGTAGTCCGTGTACACGTACATGCTTCAACATACGTGGTGTGCGTTTGTTGGCTTCAGTTTTACGTTCAAGGTAATAACTGGTGAATGATGAGTTGTCCTCATCAGGGTCCTGTCCATAGATGCAGGGATGAGGTAGGGTGTCGGATCCAAATAGCTTAGGACAGCGGTGGGTCCAACTCTTGGTACTAAGTATTAATGACAGTTCTGTCTAGGCAGGACTGCCGTCAGGAGTTCGCGTTGTCTCCCGGTACTGGTGGGTGCATAGAAGCCAGACTAAAAATAGAAAATTATATATGGGTAGTTTCTCCATTTTGACTATTTTAATCCACCCTTCTGGCTGCCGAGCCTTCAGAGCAGGTTGCCAAAAGGGGATCAAAATACATTCATATAAACAAATTATTATCTAATACATTACATAACACGAGACTGAAATTAAGACCTCATTTCTACCAACACTGGTGCAGATCTATCTTGCTGATACCTCGTACGTGGATTGAGGTAAATATAGTAATGGTATTTAATACACATAGATATGACTCGATCCATCTATCTGATGGAGCGCGTGTAATCACATTAGTTAGAAAATAAACGTGGGATATTTAAATATCGCACGTTGCCCCGTACGGCGATCATGGGGTTAAAATATTCCAACAATTTCAACATGGCATTATACAATGGTAAACATTTAGATAATTGCAGGAAATATATACAAAAATACGAGGGAAACAAAGCCAGAGTACAACTTACATGGATTCTGGTCAGCAAGAATAATGTCGGCCCTTCCACTACAAGGATGGATGTAGATATAGTTGTAGGAATTATGTTCACACTGGCACTACACTCTGCTGACGTCTGGGCGGAAAGAGACTGGGTGCTTAGTTGCGTCAGCCTTTATACCTGATGGGGAATATATTCACCCATTTTCTGATTGGCTTTTAATTGTCGCAGCGCGGTCATGCAACCTTGACCTGTCACGTGATCCCGGTGCATACCTAATCAGTTCAGATCGTCGCATTGTTGATGGTTTCGGATCAGACAATAGGGAGTTCCCCTTTGTTCTACCCAGTTACCGTGCGCAGATGACTTTATCTCCATAAATCTCGTCACAATGTGCTTATGTATTGTGTTTCATCTTGAAATTATGGGCCTTAAAATTAGTTATTCAAATGTAATTGCTTTATATTTCAATGATTTAATATGAGTAAATGTAATTTTTGTCATGTCTATAATAATGAACTGCAGTAATAAACAATCGATTGACTCCACTCATCTAAGTGATGTGATGTAGTACATTATTTTTTTTTGTTGTAAATCCGGCTCCGGCATCCGGACGGATTGCACTTCATAAATCCAGCTCCAGCTGAATTTAAAAAAAAATGAATCCGGTACACGCCTACTACAAACGTATATTTTTTAAATGGGTGCAACATCGATATGTTAATAACAGCTGTCATTTAAGATTTTACCTTGGAGAGCTAATACAATCGCTGTCAATAATGTGTATATGAAGACGTTTCCATTGAAACTGATAATAATCATCTTGCCGATAGCTGGCTGCACCACTAATTTTTTGTAGAAAAATTAAAATATATTTATATATATATATATATATACATACATTTATATATATACTATTTTGTAAAATTACGTATTATAGAAATATTTTTTTAACATTTTAATTTCATGTTTAAATTTTGTAAAAAAAACATATTTGTTTTTTAAATGTATTTAAAGTTCATTGGCTAAGTGATCTTAATATATATATATATATATAAATGTTCATAATAAACTCTAAGCTGAATCCCACTGATATGACGAACAACTGATTTTGTGAACATACATTTTAATAAAATAATTGTAGACTATATAGGACATGGATACCGGCACAAAATGGGATAATTGAAAAAGCAACTTAAAAGTTTTGTTTGTAAACAACATATTAAGAAAATGCTGCTTAGCGAATATCATCTACTTCATTGCTTGCTAAAGAGGGAAGCAACGGGATGTTTAATGATTACAAAAAAGAAATTACAAAAATGATACATATGTTACATAAAGTATTTATTTCTACAAATTATTAAATTTTTTAGTTAAAATTCATATTAAGTTATTCTTGGTAATTAAAATTTGTAGAAAGATATGATCTAGATGGAGTATTAAGGGATAAAACGTCATTATTGAAATAGGCATGCATAAATATATTTAACGTCAACAATGTCGATAAAATTTAAAATCAGAGACACAGTTACTTTTTAAATACCAATAGCTTACGACAGCAATAGAAAAAAAAAGTATTGTGGAAAATACCTATTTGTCTTATTACTTACAAAATAATAGGGCTCTCTCTCTCTCTCTCTCTCTCTCTCTCTCTATATATATATATATATATATATATATATATATATATATATATATATATATATATATATCTCAGTTGGTGTTTGTTTATTTGTTTGCAGCAACTCTTAGTCCTACTAACGTTTAAGTGAGTGGCTTTTGTTTACGATGTATATATTGGCGGTTTTGTAAAATGTTTAATGTAAAAGTGAATAGACGTTAATTTAATCGTGAGTTATGGAGAAAAAAAATGAGGACGCTTGTCGTGTTTTTAATGACAAATGGACCGCTAAATATTTTTCACGAGCGTTGGCAGCAAACCATCATGGTTGCTATGCCGTGAGTGTTTGGGCGTCATTGAGGGGTAAAACTTAAAAAGACACCACCAAACATTTTTTTGGATTTCCGTGAAAATTTAACGATCAAAGAGAAAAAAAAAGGAAATTCCAGGATTTGCTTAATAATTTAAAAGAAGCAGCAAACTGTTTTCACTAAACATTCTTTAATACAAGATGCTGCAACCGAAGATAGTTTGGTGCTGTCCCATAATATTATAAAACGGAGCAAGTCTTTTTCTGACAGCGATTTCATCAAGGAATGCTTTTCAGATGCAGCAAGCATTATGAGAGCAGCACAGAAAACAACATTTGATAAAATCTATTTATCAAGAACAACTGTAGTAAGGCGTGTTGAAAAGATTAAAGAAAATTTGACTTACCAACTTTGAGATCCAAGCAAACACTTTTTGTGGTACTCTCTTGCGTTGGACGAAAGTACCGATTTACAGGACACCGAAACACTTGCTGGTATTTATTTAAATGGGGAATAAAAAACTCGTTTCAAACTTACTGAAGAATTACTTAGTGTTGAGCCACTCAAAGATACAACTACAGGCCAGTATTTATTCAATGCTGTTGAGAACTGTATTGAAAGTACTAGGATGACTTTTATCTTTCCACTGTGTCATCCACCAGGAAAGTCTGTGGGAAGATGCGTTGAATATCAAGCAAGTTATTGACCTAATTTTCAGTGTGAAAAAACTCATCGGAGTCAGGAAACTTAACCACATGCACTGTTTGAAGATTTTGAAACTGAATATTATGATAGTATATAACACAACAGTGTCCGATGGCTGAGCCTGAGCAAAATATTGAGTCGAGTGTGGGATCTCAAGGAAGAAATAGTTATGTTCCTGGCGATGAAGGGTTTTGTTTATGACGTTGTTACTAACATTGTGAATGAGAAGTGGAAGTCAGATTTCATGTTTGCTATTGACATTATGGAAAAGTATAATGAACTGAATGTCAAACTTAAGGGCATTAATTTCGTTGCACATGCAATGTAAGTGCATGTTAAATCATATCAGGCAATGCTCTCCTTGTTCTTCAGGCAAGCAGGTGAAAGCAGTTTTTGCTATCTTCTTGTGCTGAAACAGATAACCCTTTCTGGTGAAACAACTGACAAGTACAAAGTTCAGTTGGATGTCTTGGCTGTCGAATTTCAAAGGAGGTTCTAAGACTTCAAGAACCTGGAATCACCAGTTCTTCTGCTAGAGTTTTATGTATGTTTGTCAGCAGCTGCATATCTAAACTTAAAAAAACTTTGCTACCAAACTTTGGTCACTTTTTGGGTCCACATACATCTTTGAGCAAGCTTTTAATTTGTATGAAAACAGATCGATGTTGACTGAATTCAATTTGAAATTTGAATGCAGTCATGGCGAATCACAACCAGTATAAAATGAACAAAAAACTTTTTAAAAAAAAAGATGATGCCCAGCTGCAGTGAGGAATGTAGAATCTCGCATGAAAAAGCAGAAAACAAATGTTTAGTAACAAACTAAGTAGTCACACAGGGGGACTCAGAACTTTTGTGCTAGTTGATCAAATGTTATATCTCACATTAAATCCCACAATCGATCACAATAAATAGCAATACAACTTAGAGTTTTAGGTACACCTGTGTGACTACCTAATTTGTGACTAAAAAATTAGTTTCTGCTTTTTTATGCCAGATTCTACATTCCTCACTGCAGCTGGGCCTCATCTTAGTTTAAAAAAAATAAAATGTTTTGTTCATTTTATTTTCTAAATTTACGCGTTAACAAAAGATTTGAAAAACTTAATTTCATTCATTAAAACTTAAACTCTTTAACATTAAACTTTTATTTAAACAGTTTTTCAATTTCAAAAAGATTCCGAAACAATGTATTAAGTATTTATAATTTTAAACGATACATTTCATTATCTCTAAGTTTTTCCTTCTTGTTCCTCGACATCGAAAACCAGCCTGCGATGATCTGTAAATTAAAAATGTGTGTTTATGGTAAATTGTTTGCCATTTTATTTATATCATCGCATTCGAAACCATTTTGACGAGATATTACGAATTCTGTTTGAAATAAACCAATATCACTGGATTGATGAGCTTTCATTTTGGCCCATTCACAATGTGTGAAATGCGACCAATATCGTTCAAGTACCAACTATCGTCTCCAGATTTTGCAATAACAATCAAAATGATCAATGCCTACAAGAATTATGTCAATCAGAAATTTCAACACAAAAGTTTCACCATCATGGACAAAAGAATCAGCGATATTTTTAAAAGTGAAATGCGTAAATGAAGCTACTACATCTATTTTCTCTAATTTTCAGAGAGCACTGATAATCAAAAGGTCTCCAAAGCGACAGTTATGAAGTCAATGGGTCATTTGCTAATTATGCATGATGGCGAAGAGTTTACGTGTTCTAGCATCAACTATTTCACATTGTTTAAATCACCAGAGGAAGCTAAAATCAGTGTAGCTTTATATGAGACTTCTTTTGCCGTGCGCCAATTGTCGTCAATACATCATAATCTCTCCTTGCCAGACTAATTTTCCTGAAAAAGTTCTAAAGCAACTACGTTAATGTCATTTACCATACTGTAAATATTTCCTCTGTTAATGTTGAAAAAGTTGGTTTTCTTGATGAAATCAATACACAATTCTTCTTGATCCAGGCTATTTGTTAGCAATTACATTTGATTTAAGCAATTGAAAAAAATTGAATTATGCATCATACAATATTGTTCAGATGATGAGTCAGTTTTAAGCAAACACAGAATTCTTTGAGGAAATGAATTGAACTGAGATAAATGGTTGAATGTTTCTAAAAAAACAGTGTGAATGGTGTTAGGGGAAAATACGTAGTCAGACACTTTTTCCGATTGATTGAAGGCTATTTGAATAATCAATTCTCTTCTTTGTCAAATATTATGTTTAATTATTGTGTCTGGAATTTGGTTTCTTAAATACATCAAATTCAGCGTGTATTTGATCAGCTTTATTGGTATTAAAATGCATTGAACTTGGTTTTGAATTTGTTTCTAACACATTTTCTCTCAAATGTATAATTTTCTCTCTTCTCTATAATTTTCTGATTATGAATTACTAATGTGAAATGTAAGAGGGACGTTTTCGTATTCGTTCCATTTCTTCTAGAGCAGCTTGATTGCAAATAATGTCACTGAGCCATCTATCATACCTTAAGTGTTCTAGCTACAGACCTTCAAGTGATCGGACGCAGCTTAATGCAACATAAGCTTGTCCTGGTGCAAACAATTTTGGACCTACAATAATGACAGCTTTATATATTGTTGTTCATTGTATGTTATGTACTGTTGATGACCAACATATAAGCATGGGTGGGTAGCATTCGTCTTTCTGATGTTCCATACGAAAGGTTAGCCGGAAATTGAACTGTTCTTGGACGATTAAGATGCAATCCAGTTTCACTAAAGTCTACTTTCACATCTGGAATAGCCTCTTTGTAAACTTGAGCTCGTCTAAACAGAGACCAAACGATTTTCGATAACGTGGCCATTTGATCCATTTACCAATCCTTTGGAAATGTTAATATTGTAGTGCAACATAACTCTTATTTCAATAAATATTGTTAGTTCCTTAGGAAATCCTGCAAACTTGTTGATGTCTTTTGGAATTAATTTCTCGATATTTATTTCATCAATATTTTTCTTGCTGTTAATAGTTTTGTCAGGAGCCTGAATTACAAACATTTCAACTTTTTCATCCTCAAATTTTTATAAAACTTTTATGTTGTGATCATCAACCAGATTGATTGTTGGATGAACTCGCAGTGCTTTTCCAAGATCAATATCGCCAGTATCGCAGCCTTCTTGTTTACTGATTAAAGTGTCCAAGTTTTCTTTTGTTAATTTGCCAATTCTCAAGTTATTCAAAATATCAAGAAAATGTGTTTTCACCTTGTTGTCGCATGTTTTATTCAGTTCACACATTGATAAAATTATCCATAAATGCATAGCTGATTCCATTCGTGTAGGTTGCTTGAAATTAGTACTTCCTCTAATAGGATTCAATTGCATAAGATCTCCAAAGAACAGAATGTTCAATCAACCAAACAAATCATCATTATCTTTCAGTTGTTTAAGGCGATTGTCAATATAACAAATCATTTTATAAGGCACCATTGAGATTTCGTCGATGATGAAGAATTCAATATCTCGCCATTGCAATCTCATTTGTTTAAAAAATTCACCAGTGGGCATAGGCAGATTTACAATTCTTCCAGCCTTGTGGACAGGACGTTTTAGCGTTGAGTGAATCGTTGCTCCATTTACAAGCTTTGCTGCTGCTCCAGTAATTGCACAATTTTTGACTACAGTTTTGTTACTTCCATAGCATCTTCAAATACGCTCTTTGACGACTTTCAATGTATATGTTTTTCCAGTTCCAGCTCCACCAGTGATGAAAAGTCTAATTCGATTATTATTTCCATTCTGCTGGTTTCGAATACTTGAATCAATTTAATTGAAAAGCTCTCTTTGTCCACGATTCATTGATCACTTAGCACTTTCAAAATCTGACTCAGTCATGAAAATGTTTTTTAAGCATTCTTCAGTCTCATCATCATCGATAAACTCAACATCTTCTACATTGTTCAGTTCTTAAAACGCATGGGTTTTCTCAAAATAATTTTTAATTTTGCGATCACGTTTTCAATGTAAATCAATTATTTCACAATTTGTTATCAACTTTTCTTCTTTTGCTAAGAATGACTCTTTCGAGTTCTTATAACAAATCATCAATTCGCTCTCATCTTTAAACGTTTGATATTGAGCGAAGAGACTGTAATAATAGTTTTTGGGATCGGTATACACTCAGATATATGGTGTACGTACAATTGCTGGTATTGTTCGAATTCGCATTTTGCTTCTTTCACTAAGCGTTATCAAGTTCGTTTTCATTTCGGCCTGAGGTTCGTCATAAGCATCAGCATCAAAACATACATCGCTCAAACCATATGTTCGTCCTGCATAATATGGTCCAAACAAAATTGCAAATACCATCAGACACATGTTTGGAAAACCATACATCAGATGTTTCTCTGGTCGTTTCTCATAACGATCAATCATGTTGCTACATATTCCTAATGCCTTTTCATCATTTCCAAAAGCAAGCTCTCGGTAACGCTCATCTGGCTTTCTGAGGTTGAGAAATTCACATTTTCTTGAACTACTTCTCATGTTAAGATGACAAATTCGGAAGACACATTCAGTAGCTGAAACTTGTCTCTTATTTAAAAGAGTCATACAGATTTTGAAAAGTTTTCGTGACATATTGCTCTCTTCTTGTTTTAATTTATTAATATCATTCCTTATTTCGATGGATACTTCTGTTGGTTCGCCTTTAGAAACATATTTCGAACTGTGCATAGCAATATTTTCATCATTTCCACATGGCTGAATGTCCATATTTCCTTTCCAAAGTTTCAAGATAGACTAATTGTAGTTATTCACAATTGTTTCACCTGGTTTTTGCTTGAGTTCACACAATATGCCTCCATTAACAATGAAGTCTTCAGATGTTGCTCCAAAATTCTTGTTTACTCACATTGTTATCTTGGGAAATTTAATTGGCATATGTCAGTTGAGTCCTTGAAGCATGTTGGAGTATTATGATGAATTTGAACACCTTGTCCGATATCCTCAAGTTCTGGATCATTTTCTAGGATTTCACATTTAATCAATTCGTCAATTGGTTCAACTCCTTCTTCTGTCTCAACGTTTGGCTTTCCTTCAACCCACATTACCATATGCACGTGAGGATAACCCCTATTTTGAAATTCGATTCGCCACCAATGATCAATCACCTTTCCAAGAGAAATGTTTTCACTTGCATAGATCAATGTCATAAAGTTGTTCAAACGTGGAATAAACTGGCGTGAAACAACAACTGAGTATTTTTTTACTAATCGCTGCACATCATAACACTTAGCTTAGATGAATCTTCAGTCTCACTTTCATCTGCTTTCATCAAAGCCATAATCATATCTGGCCAATGCAGATTGTTGCGACTCAGTGTGATAAAGTAGTGTGGTGGTCCAAGACATTTGATTTGAGCAATCAATTCATTTAGAGAAGTATTCCAATAAGGGGCAGATCCTCTCAAATTAATACAATGCATCGTGAAAATAATTGAAATAAAATAATTTAAACGCATATGTAATAAATAAAGCTCAGTTGATATTTTTATGTTTGTTTGTTTGTTTCCATTAAAAAAAGGCCACTGCTTAGTTGACATTTGTCCAAAAGATATCTGCCACTGTCGTCACTAAAAGAGCTCTTATATATTTACGACCCTGCATCGTAACACAATTATAAATAATACAATATTTGCAACAGCATCTATGAGATAAAGATAATAACGATAAATAAAAAAAATTAGGCTATATTCCTAATTAAAATAAAAACGAACAAAACAAATCAATTTTATGTTAAAAATGCATGTGAAACCATTACAATAATCGATTTTAAAAATGGCCTATATTAATTCATCATCAAAGGAATGAACATAACATATTCAATTCGCAATACAAAATAATTAAGCGTTTTCAGGATCACTTTATTTAGTTTAATCTACTTATGTTAATAGGGTCCGGTAGCCTAAGTTTAAAAAGTATAAGTGTATAGGTTATGTAAAAGACAATTGCTTATGTAAAAGACAAACAAAATATAAATGTTATATTAATAGGAAACTGCTGAATTTAAGATGCGTACAGGAAAATGTGCGCACAGTAATCAGGCGAAAAAAGATTTTAGAACGCGCACCGCTAAAAATGAAGCCTTGAAAAATATACCAACACAATTATTACATAAATAGGTTTTTATTAAATGTCGAGTTATGGAACAGAAAATAATTAAAACAAATTCGCAATTAAATTTAAACGTGTAAGCAATTAAATCTAATGCATCGTGTGGCAGTTGTAATTAAATATGTTTACGTGTCTATCTAATATATAGAAAGTAACAGTAAAGAAAATTACAATTCTTTGTACTACACCGCTCAAATTATGAAGCGTACACGAAAATGTGCGCACCGTAATTAGACATTATAATATTTTTTTCAAATGCGCACGGCTGAAAATAAAGTATTGGCATAAGCGAAAAAAAACGTCACCAAAAGTAACTCGCTTTGAACGGCATTTGAACGTCCGCGTAAATTTGTTCAATACAGAAATGAGGTTAAATTTTTTATTCTTTGTCTCTGCATTTTCTGATTATTTAATTTACGGCATTCGGGCAAAAGGGACAATTACAAAAACTAACTTAAAACCACCTTCAGGGTAAAAGGAACCGTCCTGCCAAATTTGGTCCCCGTCCGTCATTTGGTTTTTCCGTGATTGTGTAACAGAAAGTCGAAAAGTGAAAAATACAAACATACAAACATACAAAGATACAAACACAAACTGAGCTTTATATATTAGATTACGTTT
Source organism: Ampullaceana balthica (assembly GCA_944989445.1). Classification (NCBI taxonomy): domain Eukaryota; kingdom Metazoa; phylum Mollusca; class Gastropoda; family Lymnaeidae; genus Ampullaceana; species Ampullaceana balthica. The sequence goes on from CALYLW010000401.1 coordinate 64,498, forward strand.
GCTTTTGTAAGCTATTTTTTTCGCTGATCCACTTACCAAAAAAAAATTGTTTCACAACACATACATTGTCTCGATAAGACATTCTAGGATTTCGCTTGTTCTATCTGGAATGCTTTTCTATACATACTACACATTTCCTACACACAACACGACTAATCGGACTATGATTAGCACTAACATATCGTATTACTTGACCTAGAAACGTATTCTTGATGAAATTATGACTTAGATACTGAAAAAATCAAAAGAATAAAACACATAAACAAAGTTCCACTTTCCTGTCAAGTGCTTGGTTCATCAGACACTCGTCTAACATTGAATTTTAAAAACATTTCACATAAACAAAGTTCGAAACTTAGGGGCATCCATTTGCAATGACTTTTATGTAGGTTTAACTCCGATTGGTTAGCTTTTTTTCATTAGAGGATTTCCCAAGTTTTTTCATATGCTTACCCAATATACAGGTATATAGAGATAAACTTAAAATGCATTAATTTAATTAAGTTACATTCGATTGATCTGCAACTTTAATACCGTAATCCTCCACACAAGCCAAACCTACTGTAAAAATTGCAGCACCCTAGCAAGTCAGATAACGTGTTTACGAGCGTTTTGATAAGGTTGACGACATATACAGATTATGACGACATATATAGATTCTGACAACATATACAGACAAGCCTGCGTGCACGCGTTAATAGGATAGGTGCCTGAAAAATGATTCCACAGTTCAAGAACATTATCCAAAATTGTGAGCAGTTACATAATTGTCATTAATTATAATTGTAGGCTATATTCAGCTTATATGTAAATTATGTTTCTACTTTTTCAGAGTCATTATGAAAGATAACAATAAACTTCTGTTGAAATAATAATGAATAGTAAGATCTTATTATCAAATTAGAAATTTTTTAGTTCGTAGTTTAAATTGTAATTTACATATGTGACAGAGAGTGAATGTGAAATACAATGACAAGAACAGGGTAATAATCATTAATTCATATTTATTATGTTGTAATTTGTAATTGAAGTAGACACAATATATATGCGGCCGCCTAAATCAATAAAATGTCCATTGCGGGCCTCCGTAGAAAATGTTTAGAAAAATGTGTTAAATAATTTTCTTAAATATTGTAAATGGTACATGGGTTCTTCAATAGTTAATGTGATTGTTTTAGGAAGATAGCTTTCATAGATAGGTAGAAAGTAAAACAAATATTGAAAAAAAGAAATGAAAAAAAGAAATGAAAAAAACAAAAACTCACCGTCGCTTTCTAAAAAGTTATTGCCTTATGTTTAGTTATAATATGCACTTGAGTAAATTGAGGCTAATTTGCGGTACGTGAATTATCTATACTAATAAAAGGCAAATCACTCAGTCATCACTAATTCCGCAACTTCGCGTGTAGGTAGAAGCATGAAACTTTGGGGAATAGTTGAATGCACTCCCACGATGGTAACATGAGAAAAATATATTTAAATTATAATTCACTGTGAGCCGGGTGCAAAATGTAGTTTTACTTTTTTTTTCCTTATAGAAGCTTGATAAAAACTGACTCGCCATAAATTTTCCATTTACCGTGTAAGCATCCGCATGAAACTTTGGGAATTTATTGAAGAATACCTCATGACAATAATTGGAGAAAAATAATTGTGACATTTTAACTCATTGGGGGGGGGGCAAATGAACAGTTTCCTAATATGAGCTATATAACGAATGACTCATCACTAGTTCTCCAACTCCTCGTGTATGTAGGAGCATGACACTTTGGGGCGTTTTTTTAGTATCCTCCAGTGATCGTAACAAGCGAAAAAGAAATGTAAATTATCACTGACTGGGGCCGGGGGCCCAAATGTATTTTTTTCTGCTATGAGACATATACAAATTGACTCATCACTAATTCTCCAACTTTCCGTGTAGGTAGAAGCATGAAACAAAGGGAAGTAGTTGATTTTTTCCCACAATGTTAACAGGCGTAACAAATATTTAAATTATCTCTCAATGGGGGCAGCGGACCCAAATGTATTTTTTCCTAATAGGAGCTATAAAGAAAACTGACTCATCACTAGTTCTTCAACTTCCCATGTAGGTAGAAAAATGAAGATTTGGATTTGAGTACCCTCTCTAAATTGTAACAGTTGAAAAAAAAATGTATTTAAACTATTATAAAATATGCCCAAAATGTAGTTTTTTTTCCTTTATATGAACTGTATTAACATTTATTTAAACTTTGGATACTGTTGAAAAGGATGGATCCTAACTAAACTTAGTGTTTACAATTGTGTCCATAATTAAATACGGTATGCTATTTAAATAATTATATCCATTCTTTTGGAGTCGCGTTCCTCTAATATCTTTTTCGTAAACGTTTAAGACTCTTTCCCCATTTGATTTCATGCGATCTTAACAAATATTGACAAACCAACATTTCAATCATGATCCAATTGAAATCAACTGTTTTTTTAAACTTAACATCTTATACCGATTTGGCCTCCGGGCTGTTATTGTAGTTTATTTAAAGCCGTATAAATAGTATTTTATTCATCAAATGACCATTAAACTTCCGGAAGTAGTTAATTAAACTAAAGCAAATGTTCATGTCATTAAGAGCTGTTAAAATATAACTTACTATTTGCCGTGGGCCCATATATCAAATTTAAACTGAGCTATATACAGTTATTTTAAACAGTGGCTACAGGGTAAATGAGTGGATATTGAGCAAAATTTGATATTAACAAATTTGATGGCCGTATAAAAATTATATGAGATATTAATCTCATAACGTCTATTCCTTTGGTGCCGGGGCCCAAAAACTTTTTTTTCGTAAACCTTTAAATCTTTATTTCCAAGTATATTTCAAACAACTTAGACTAATAAAGACACATATCTCCAACATAACCTAGATTGAAATCTTAAGGCTTTTTTGAATATCTTGAACTGATTGGGCCCGGGGGGAGTCATAATGTCATTTTGTTTCTTATATAAGCTGTATAAATAGTAAATATTATTTTAGTCAATGATTGCCATGAAACTTTAGAAAGTGTTTGCGTACATTCGCGCGAAGATTTCTGGGTGCAATCGATGTTTCTTGATCACACAGTATAAAAGATTGAGATGAGTCAAATTTAGAAAATAAAGGTAATTAAAAACCTAATGTTCAAAAGTTAAGCAGGTTTTATTTTGAAATTCTATGTGCAATGATCTTAACGGTCAGAAACGTTCGCCATGTTAAACTTGTTTTTTTTATAGCCCAATCTTCATGAAATTTAGCAGGCGGCATTCCTCCTCTAACTGAAAACGATGAACGTACTTATTTTTTTGGTATTATGCCAATGTCAGTTGCCATTTGAACTTTTCGAATGGCGGGCATTTTGCTAGTTTATATAAAGAGGGGAACTTTTGTGAACTTTTGAAGGGTACTTTTCATTGATATTGGCAGGCGTTAATAATATCACCCACACACACTAAAGCTTTCTGAGAAAATGTTATCATGCTTTTAAACATAACTTCGGCTGAACTTTTAGTTTAAATTTCAAGTTCAACCCTTGTGATGTTACTATGTATTAAAACGATTTAAGGGCGAACATATTATCAAGTTTTCATTTTAATTTAGTTTTTGTATACCTAATTATGTTATCGTTTGTAGAATCAGAAGTGTGTGTCGTCAGTAGCAAAAATTCGAACAAACAATAAGCTAGTACAAAGTTTGATACAGCAGTCAATTTTATGCAGGCTAATAAGAAAACATAAAACCGTAGGTGCTTCAATAGTACAAGTGATTGTCTTGGAACGATTTCTCAAGAAACTGTCCTAGAGTAAAGGAACTGTTGATAGTAAACGATCAAAAAGAAGAAAATGGATTATGCATAGGTAATATATACACTGGCGTAAGAAGGCTAATGAGCAGGACATTTATTTTTATAAAGAGAAGCAATCATAACACCCAACCATGGATGGCATAACAATATTGCTTTGCGCTGTTAATATCCCTTTTGCATAACTTAAGTCAAACCTGCTGGGTAAATTTTAAGCCCAAACAATGTAATGCAACGTTTGACTTTTTAAAACAAATAAACTCTACTTTTCCCACTTCCCTAGACATCAATATTACAAAAAATATACTCGCTCAATAAAAACAAAAATCCGATTCATCCGGAACTAATGTCATGCATAAACTGGAAATACATTTATTGTAAAAAAAATATCACGTTATTACGAAGTATATATTATAGGATTTTACTTTAGTAGTTCATTGAAGACATACACTGAAAATTAACAATACTGTGACAGGTTGTTATGATTTTATTAGAGCATTGTTATAGAACAAGATTGAAGTGTACGTCTACGTTATGATTTTTTTTTGAAAAGGATAAGTGTAAATGATAGTATTCTTTGAAACGATATATACTTTGTTGAACATTGAACAAAAATTCTTACTGATTTAAAATCCGAGGCTACTTAGTTTATATTATATATTAAGTAAAGAAGAAATATTACAATTAATTGGCATCATCAAGAATCATCATTCTTTTTGTTTTCTAACATCTGTAAAAAGTTATCAAAATTATAATTATTTAATCTTTGTCTCTACGTACTACAAATAATTTTAATTTATGTCTTTCAATCAAATCGGACAATTACAAATATTACTTAAATAGCCTGCATTTTAAAATATAACATCTAATATTTTTTCAATACGGTCCATTGTTTTGATTAATAAAGAATTAATACAAACAAATATACAAACACCAACTTAACTTATATAGTAGATAAACATGTGTTTTTTTATCCATTTTTATAAAAAATGAATAAATAAGTTATATGTTTATGTTATTATAATTTTGTAACTCTAATGATTATTTATTTGAAAAAATAATTATATTCTATTTTTAGATAAACAATATTTTTTCGGAATATAAATGTGGTGCATACAATAAATAATTACCTGTCTGGTTAATGTATTCCTTAATGTTGCTAACAAAAATAATACGTTTTAGTAACTAACATTACTTAAAAAGGCTATGAAAACTTAATTTATGTTCCTAAAACAAAATAATTTACTTTTACTTCCACAGTTATTATTAAATTCTTTTTTACAATTCAAAATACAAATAACATGTCACAGTCACTCTTAATGAGAGTGTAGGAAATGCGTCCTTAAATTGTTCTGAAAATCATGTGTTCTGGGCGTGTTCAAGATAATTAAAGTGATAGAGCTGTATAAGATAGTTGTAATTTTAAGTTACCAGTTTGTATCCTGTTATTTGACACTTAATGTAATAGAAGGGGAAAATAATTTTTTTTTAAAATTTAATAACAAGTAGATTTTGTAATATAATTATTTTTTTAATGTTGTTTTTTTTTAAAATTTGTATGGCTATTATTAAAACTCTCCCTTTTCTGACAAAATATGTATAGGATATTTGTTATTACATATGTTAACATTTTAGAGAAAGAAAATTAATCTCGAACTCGAACAGCTTTGCTGACTATATAATGTTTTCTTTGTGTCAATCTTTTTCTTTTTGTTTCATTTTGTTACACTAACTATTTTTTTAAATATTGTATATATAAATATAAATACTAGAAATACACTCGCCAGGTGCAGCGGTTGTGTACTACATTAGAAGATTTATTATGTAGTTAAAATATGCCAATTATTATTTGTTAAATATTTCTTCGTATGTGACGATATGCGTTGGGCATCCGTAATATACCTAACTTTTGAGCTGAGTTTTCTCTTAAGAATGCAACTTATAGTTGATCAAAAATAGACATATGAAAAATGTAATTTACTAATATTGAGACAATTTAATGGACGAAAAAGAGCACCCGGGAACTAAAATTGTAATTAATTTTATTTACAATCAAGTATACAAAATATCTCACAGCTATACATCCAGCTTAGCAAGTGATGGAATTCGGAATAAAACACATCTCGAACTAAAATATAAGAGTCAAATAATCACACACACAGACACGCACAACGTATCCCAATATAAAATATATTTAAAATATTTTAATAAATACTCTGTTTTTACTATTGTGTCCCCTTTAGAAAACAATCATATTTACTAAGTGAATCTCAAATCTAATATATTGCTGTTTCAATAAAGAATTGAAATTTGATATGTATTAATTTTTTCCAATAAGATATTGTACTGTTTACATTATATCAACAGGCCCCCCCCCCATTTTTTTACTATCATCGCCCCTCACTTTTCCACTATTTGTTTCTAGATATTAATCTAACGATTTTAGTTATTTTAATTAATTTCGTTTGATTCTTTATTCTTTACTACACAAAAATTCTTCCCCCGCACACTAAAAAAACCAAACAATTTATTGTAGAGTGATATGCTAGCGTTCCTTTTTTTTAAATAAAGAATCTTTAAATACAAAAATGATATAGTGTTTTCTACTTATTAAAAAAAAAGATTATAATGTGTATTTTATTTTCATATTTCCCATTTTTACCTACATTTAGTCGAACACAAAACTTGTATCATCTTTTAGCCAGCAAATTTTTAAAATAATGTTGTAATATCTTATTTACTGTTAAGGTTAGTTTCATTTTTAAATACAAATAGTTTGCTATGACGAGTGTTTGTTTTGATTAAACTTGTGAAAATTCGAAATTTAATGACGAAAGTAGAACAGTTCTCTTCAATGCTGAAAAAAAAATTACGTCTTTCATTTACTTATTAGACTAGTTTACATCTTGCCCGATTCCAGTATGTAAATTAAAACTGATTAGAAGATACGCCGCAGAATTGTTCATATATAATGCAAATAAAAGGGGAAAAGAACAGGTACAAACAGCAGCAAGGAGAAACCAGTACAACGCATGTGAACGTGGTTCGGAAAAGAGAACAATTAGACACAACTGTTAACAAAGGGAAAGCAACTTAAGTATGGCTGGCTAAGCTTTTTTGGGGGGTGTACATGGCTGGCAAGCAAGGTGGTGCAGGAGGGGAGTTGGTAGCTCAAGCGAGTGCAAATGTCTTGACATCAACGATGGGCATGTACAGAAGGGAGGGTTTTCCTGTGTCTTGCTTGCTCTGGCGTATAGATAGTGTAGCTGGTCCCGACACCCATTTGCCTGACATCCCCGTGCTTTGAACACAGCGACTCGATCAGAGAGTGAACCGCTCCAATGACTTTTGCAACCAAGGGCTGGAGTTAACCTCTCGGTCATTTACATGAGATCGTATAAAGCTAAATCAAATGTTATCATGTTTTTTCTATATTGTTAACATTGAATTCCTAAAAGTTTATTTTAAAAACTAATTATGTGCAAAATTATAGATTGAGGTACACTAAATGAGAAAATAACATAGGATTTAAAAATATGTCATCTAAAAAGTTAAACATAAGCTATTTTTTTTTAAATTAACTTCAAAATGTCAAGTTGTGTGGAACATTCCTTAGTCCCTTCATTTTTTTTTCGCTCTTCTTATTCTGGGAATTTCGATAAGTTAAGGTGTCAGTGCATACTCATTTAGAAATACGTGCTAATCTTCGCTGTACAACGGGGGTGGTATGTTTTTCTCTGCGCCGGGCTAAGTGTCTCTGGATCACGCTGTAGAGATGATTTCCATATCCTTATCGTCATGTTCGCTCTTTTCAGATGTTTTATCTGGAGGAACTATATCTGAATATGGTACCATATACGACAGAGATGCATCAGCCAAAAACAGATTCCTACAACGTAATTTTCTCTCATCGCCATTATAGCACTGGTTGCCAGTAATATTGGAATTTATTGTGTACTTTATCCTAATTTTAGATATAAACAAATTTCCATACCAATAGACGATGGTCAAGGGTGTGCTTATCCATGAAGCAATTAATTTGAAAACTTCATCTTTAATATATTCTGCAGGGCTAAGAAGTTTGTTCTTTCAAGGCGCGTATGGGGCCGATCGATAACTTCGCCGCGGCAGCCAGTCCAACAATTTATGTTCTTACTGTCACTAAGAGGAATAGACAACCTCACGTTTGTCACAAAATTTGTTCCCATGTATGTGTGTTGCTGACAACTGATGTAGTAGCTGTTTCCTAGTTATTGCGATCGTTGGGACGCTATCATGGAGCAAGAAGATGCTCTGACGATTATGATACGTTATCCTCCAAGCTCATCAGGCTGTTTTTAATTTAGATTTCTTGTCACGAGAAAGACCTGAAGTTGTCACGAGCCAAGGTTTACCCTTGATTTTCAGAACAATTTAAGGACGCATTTCCTACACTCCTTTTGATACGACAATCATCATTGACGTAAGTCATTCTTTTAAACAACAGACACACCATGTTTCGACGAGAGTGTCTCTGGTGTGATTCGACTTACTATGTGAAGGCTGCCCATGTTTGACCCGGGTGTCTGTGTCCCATCTGCGTTGTTGTGATGTTTGGTGGCATTGTTTAACCAGAGATGCCAGTTGTTCCTAAATATAAAACATACGTTGACGCAGCTACGTTAGCTCGGGGGACGGTGTTACGACATGACGGGCAGTGACAGCAACATCGAGGAAGTCCTCTCTCATTTCAGGCATCGTCAAACGTGCGGCGGGTGTTTACCATTAGTAGCTTTTCACGTCAAAGCGGAAGGCGGCTGGTTAGAACCCTTCAAATGAGACATCTCGTAACATGTCATCGGAAAATATGTCTGGTCGTGTCAATTACGCCAGGAGGAACACACTTCTCACAACATCCACTTAGATATCCTCTGGATCTCTTAATTTTAAAAAAATATAATAATTCTGGAAAGCTGGTTGATTTTTTTTAAAAATAATTGAATGATTTCATTTATTTTGTGTAACAGCGATGCTGCGATGGAATTTATACATACTTCCTAGACTTGTAAATAGATTAGGGAAAACTATGAGCATTGTTTTACATGTTGGGCTATCTATTTTACTAAGAGCATTTTTTAATATTTCTGAAATAATTTTGAGAAAAATCGTCTTAATGGTTAGAAATATATTATATTGAAGAGGTATGCAATTAAGCTTTTACATAAATTACAAAATACACAAACGCATTTTGTGATCAAAAGAGTTAATTTAACTTTATTGATAGTCCATTAACAAAGCTTTAATTTATTGTTGTGATCACACAATTCGCATTTGCATCTTTTAAAGAAATTGTAGGAATGTTTAATTTGTTACTAGTTTTAAGTCAGGGCATTATTTTTAAAAAATCTTGTAACTTACCTGAAAATAAGTGCATCATTGTTTGATTCAAATCTAGACAAGTATCTTTTTCGTTGAGAAAACCCTTCATTTTACCTCATTCTTTTCAGATTGAAAAAAAACACTAAATAAAATATGTCATTACTAGATTGATCTTGACAATGTATTCTTAAGAGAAATTATACTAGTTGTTTGTGTTAACAAAAAAGTTACTTTCAAATAGAAATATGAATGTATTATTGTTTTGTTAATATTTTCAATTCCAATGTCTTTTTAATTAGAAAATGTTTCTGATATCAAATTGATGCTTAGAGGTAAACATATATTTGCTTTCTTGTTAATGTGGGTAGCTCTATTTTGTACAACATAAAATTTCGACGCATACTCTTCTGCATTTCGTTCAACTTCGATTATTTTTTGGGGGGTTAACCGAAAAAATGGCCGCGGAAAAAAACGGCCCCGACAAATTGGCCCTACATAACGGCCCAGATCAAAACGGCCCTGGACTAATAGATGGACAAATAGTAAAAAATAAGAATCAAATATTATATTACTATTTTTACTCACCGATTCAGTGTCAGGTTTAGTTCACAAGAAACAAAAATAATGACATCACAAAAATAGTTTAATAGTATTTACTCAATATGTTACCAAGTCACGGTTGTTTGTTGAGAAGAAATAATATAATAAACAGCACAAGAATTAATTTTACAATTTGACCACTTCTTTAAGAGTGAAAAAGTTGACAAAAGCGTAAAATGCAAAATAATCATAAACATTCGTTAAAACACAGTTTTTGACTATAAATCCTTTATATACGAGACATAAATGTTCATTATAATACGCATCGCACTACAATGCCAAAATCCAAAATTTTGGTTACCCCGGTATATCTCGCAAAACATATTTAATATAATGCGCACTGCGGGACAGACTAGCATACACATTTACAGATCGGGATTATATTTTTACAAAAGTGTGGTCAAAACGCACCGCATTGCGCGAAAGGAACATATTAAAAACAGTGTTTAAAATAATATGCACGGCGAAAGTCTAGCACACAAATGTTAATGCTACATAGAGACATACATATAATCTAAAAATGCATTAATTTATTTACAGTACATTCGATTTATGAGAATTTTAGATATATCCTTTTTATCGTCGCCAAGAGAATGCTTACAATATTTGAGCTATACTGGCATACGGGGAAGTGGGTTAAAATTCGATACAAATGTTTGCGGCAACCAGACGCCATGAGTTAATATAAATGATTTAAAAAATGTAGATTTTTTGGTAAACAAAATTTAAAAAATTTGTCTGAGGCCGTTTTGACCGTGCTGTTATGTCAGGGCCGTTTTGTCCGGGGCCGTTTTGAAGGGTAATGCTTTTTAAAATTTTAAATATAAAGAAAGAGTTTTGAAAATGTTTAAGAATTATTTCAATTTAAAAAATATATCTTTTTTTTTGTTGTAAATTACAAAAAAATCCTTAAACTCAATGAACAGCGTTGATAAAAAAAGAATAGTATATAAACAGTGATTACGTCTTATGTATTCATCTTGTAAATTTCTACTTTTTTAAGGATACACAATTAGTTCAAACTCTTTATAATTTATTTTTAAACTTTTTAAGTGTTAATAATAGTATATATGATGAATCAAGTCGTGTTGGTGTTATTTTGATTATGTATTAATAAGAAAATACTAACTTTTGAAAATAAAATACAGAAATTGTGTAATCAAAACAATAAATTAAAGCTTTATTAATAAACTAAATTTTACATTTTAAATTATGGTAAAAATATAAATTTATGTGGTAAGTAAAACCGTACAAACTTGACACTTAAAATCGAGGAGGAGTAGTGATGGGAAAAGAAGTAAAATCAGCAATATTAGTGATGAGATCAACTTTTTTTAATGATGTTGTTATGTAATTAGTATACAATGTAATATAAATAAGTGGCGTACAACGGTGTAGCAACATTGAAACAAGATATACATATATATATATATATATATATATATATATATATATATATATATATTATATATATATATATATATATATATATATATATATATATATATATATATATATATATATATATATATATATATATATGATAAACATGTTTTACCATTCACAGAATGTCGATGTTAAGTAGTTAGTTTAAAATGTAATTTTAAATAACAAATTTAAAATTTTACACGACCTAATATAAATAACATAAAGTGTCCGTAGGCGGGGCAGGAAACAATGTTGAAAGTAAGATAAGAAATGAAAAGGGAGGCAGTACATTTTCTGTATTTAAGTTTTGTTACACCGGAAAACACTTTGCATATTGTCAAAATTATTAAAATAGTTGTTGGTGTTTTAAACTCAATTTCACGTGGACAAAATGCGTTTATACATAGGAAATGTCTGTAAGGCGTGTACATGCAACTCCTCCTGAACCATACCAGATAGAGGATTTGGATCTTTGCAAATATGCGAAGGAGGTCCCAAAGATGTGCAAATGCCCCCAAAAAAAGAGAAGGTTTACTGGATTTCCTGGAAAATCCAAAAACCCGAAGAAATATCAGTATTTTGTCAATTACTCGCCAACCATAACATCTATCGGGTTGAAACAAACGTCAAACAATACCTAATAACATTTAGAACAATTTTGAAGAAGGAATGTTTCAAACGTTATCCTTGGTTCCTCTCCCGTAATTTTAGAAGCAATTTTTTAAAGCGTTTGTTATGTTTAGTTTCAAAATTGTTGATTTGAAATGGCTTTTAATGTAGTCTAGAACAGTGTTTCTCAACATGTGGTCGTGGCGATCGTGTTGTTTTTTACGTTGTATGAGAACTTCAGTGATATAAGTCCACTTCGGATTGCAACTAAATGTGATGAATAAGTCAGGTCGGCCATAAAGACGTAGTATGTCATCATTGTCATTGCGTCTTGAGTACGTTCATGCATATAGCGAGGTCCTCCAGTGAACGACGATGATAATATCACAGCTTGACCAAGTCCACCTTAATTAGTGTCGTTTTTGTCTATGGAATATTTTAGTTGGATTTAGTTTTCAGCTCGTAGTTTCATTTGATTTAATATTATACAATTTTGTCACTCTGTTTCAATTTTAGCGTAGATATCAACTAAAAACTGATTTAATAAAGCTCGATAGTAAAGCAAAGTATTATTATAATGCTTTTTGATCATATGTCGGTATAAGTCGAAGTTTGATGCAGAAACTGTTTTCCTCATAGCTAACTTGCTGACAGCGTGAACTTGAGGTATAGAAACAGAATAACCATCTTCACCATAGCAGAACATGAGGGGATATTGAAGTGCATCATAGGACCAGTGGGTTTCCTTAATGCGTTTGAGTTTATTTTCTCTGCTTTTCAAGACAATATCCCTATTATCTCAACGTTTTCCCAAAAATGACAACACCAACTTCACTTACTTTAGGTTTATTAAAATTACCTTTTTGTGCATTTAACTGTGATTTGTCACCGTTAATAATAATTTTGATGTATGTATCTGCATCTGCAATGCTGTCAATTGCGGACTGGAAGTCTTGGATATAAGTGTTACATTCATGCAGCATTTTTTGTAATTTCCGCTCTAGTGGCGTGTTCAGTCCAGAAACATTAGAGCACCGCAATTGTGTTTTCTTTATCGTCGTGCTCAAGTATTTAAATTTGCAAATATTTGAGTTCCTCAGTCGGCATAGATACAAGACAACAAATCAGGTGATACACTTGTCTCTGTATTTAAAATGAAGGCATGACATTTCCTTCAACGATTTGGTTAGCAACAAATGACGTCATTTGAAATGCGCTGTTGTACTTTTGAATTTTGTTAAAGAAATGCTCACTTTGAGGATGTTCGCCATTTAACATACCCTCAAGAAGGTCAGGAGGCTTATGTAAAGGGGTAAGAGAGACTTTATCACTGTTACAGCACAACCCAGGAGATTCGCATTTCCACCTAACAGCTTGACAATATTCACATTCAACATTTATAGATCTAATGTGTACCGTTTTGTCAGATTCATACTGTACTTTTGAGTCGTACGCAAATCCACGATCAAACATTTCGTTTTCGTGTAAGTCGATTTTCATTATTGGGATATTATCTAGTAGCAGCATCTCTATTTACTTGTGGATTTGCTTGCATATATTTAGTGACAGCTTCTCTATATACTTGTGAATTGTTCTGCGAGTATTTGACAGCCGCGTCACGAAGTTCTTACCATCTAGCTGCATCAGAAAATCTACAATGACGTTTGATACGCATTCATTTTACTTGATTCACAAAATGTGCACTGTTGCTTTCACAATCAGTTTGAGATTTGTTATTTGTTTCAATTACGTTAGTAATTGTTAAAATGGGTGCGTTAAAGTGACATTCGGTATCTGTCAAGAGTTTTAGGCATCAATAACTTCGAAGTCTGATTTTTTGAGTTGAAACTTTCATAAACATCAAAGCGTCCCCTAATTAAATCGTACCCCATGAATCTTAGACTTTTAAGAGGCAGTAGAGATTATCCAAAGGTGTAAAATATTTGTCGATTTCGGTACACTTGAAAGCGACAACCGAACAATTCAGCGACAGCTATCAGCTCACATGCAGAACCATATGTGAAGGGCTTAAGCATTTCACTTTATAGTCTTCCTTTGTAGTATAATTATCCCATTTACCGTCATAAGTCCACACATTGAACCGGTCCTAATCATTTAATACATGAGACACAATGTTCCTCCGGATATCCAGAGTGAGCCTGATATGGCCGTGCAATAAGTAGCATAGAAAATGGAAAAGGCATGCACCATCTCCGGGCATGGAAACCACTCGGTAAAATTCATTTCTTTGATTAATGGTTATCACGTCGATAGACATATAAATTATAATTAGCAAGTGTACGGTGCGAACGATGATAGAATGTGTTACCTGAACTATATAAACCAAGTCTAAAATACCTACAAAATAACTATAATCGTAATAAACGAACACAAAACAGAAGAGAATGCGTTTTTAAATAAAAAGACTGTAGTTATTAACTAGGATACGTGAATTACTTGTTAAAGGAATTTATAAAAAAAATCCAGTATTTGAAATAATGCTTTAAGGGCGTTCATTTCCTGCTCGTTACTCAATTTAATGAAAACTCTCTAAACTTCTACACACATTGTAGTGACGTCAATAAAACTACGTTATTTTGCACACTTTCGCACCTACCAAAAACGTGACCTCTAAACACGCCACCACGCGTAGCTCATAATGAATTAATGAAGAGCCAGTTTTTATATAGCTCATATCAGAAAATGTCTACACTTGAGCCCCTGGCCCCAAATGAGTGGGAATTTTAAATCAGCAAGTTCCTAAAGTTGTATACCTCTTTCTGTATAGGAAGTTGGAAATTATTGATGATTCATTTTTTATGTAAGAATTGTTTATTTAAGGGGAAAAAAAACACATTTGGGCCTCCAGCCCCCGTGAGTGTTAATTTAAACATGTTTTCGCTTGTTAACGTTGCAGGAGTGTAGTCATAAACTGCTTAAAATTTCATGCTTTTACCTACACGGGAAATTTGAGAATTAGTGATGAATCATATTTTATAGCTCGTGTTAGAAAAAACTACTTTTCTTACAGTTTTATTCATTTACGTACGTGGTAGATAGTAAAATTAGAGATGTTCAATATTAAGCTCATAAAGTGAAAAAACTACATTTGTGTCCCCGGTCCCCAGTAAGTGATAATTTAAATATTTGTTAACCTGTTAAAATCTAGGAATTGTTTTCGAACACATCTTTAAGTTTCATGATGCTATTTACACGGGAATAAGGAGAGTGAGTTATTTTCTTTTTTTATATAGCTCATATTAGGAAAATACTTCATTTTATCCCCTGACCTTCCTTGAGCGGGAATTTACAAATTGTTTGGTCCTATTTTCGTCGTGAGAGGGTACTAAACAACTTCCCTAAGTTTCATGCTTCTACCTACACGGGAAGTATGATAATTAGTGATGAGTCAGTCAGTGAGTCAGGGCTTTGTCTTTCATTAGTATATATAAAATAATAAAAAAGATAAATATTGTTGTTTAAATTATTTTAAAGTTAAGGAAACTGAATTGATCAATTATTAGTACTTTTAAAGTTATTTACACATTGAAAATTGGGACATATGTCTTAACTCCTGATGTAGGTTTTTGTCTGACATAGAAAGCAATAAATGATATGCGGTGATATGCAAGAACTAGTTTAGTTTGAATCCAAAACAAATGGTATATCTGGTTAAACGGTTATGTCATATATTAAAAGAGCTTCCATGGCACCATGTTCACATTGCAAAGTCTGAGAATAATAGAGAACAATTTATTTAGGCAGGTCTTATTGGGCTTGGTTAAAATGGTTGTAAGAAGAATGTAATTATACAATTAAGAACGTTTTATACCTACATACGAAAAAGAACCAAAATGATGGTTGCATTGATTTTTAGACAGAACATTATGTCTATTGCTACATTACTAATTTAATTTTACTTATAAACACTAAGTAAAAAATGCAATAAAACGGATATACCTTCTCCTAGTGTAAAAAAAAACCATTTTGTAAACATTACTTCGTCATTGTTAAATTGTTTTTAAAGACTGTTCATTTCTAGAAAATTTATTTTTATTTTTATAAGACATTTTAACACGACTTTGGTTTTTAGTTTTGTTTCTCCTATTAATATTCGCTGTCTCATTCGTATTTTATAAGGCAAAATGTCTCCAAAATACTTTTCAGTTGAAATTTTAAAGTCTTTATTAAATCATATGTTTTATTTAATTCTAACGTTTTACGTACGTCAAATTGAGTCTGAATGGTTTACCAGCTAGGTGTACAGACAGACTACACCAAAGATAATTCCCGGTGTAACAGGCCAGATTAAACCCCCGACCAGAATATACCCGGGTATAAACTGGCCTAGGCCAGAATATACCCCGGGGGTTAAACTGGCATAGGCCAGATTATACCCCTCCAGGCCAGAATATACCCCTTTGACAACATGAGGATATATAGTAAAAAATGACTGAATGACTATATATACATTATATTAGAGTTTTAGCTATGTCAGAGAAGTTAAACTCATTCCTTAAATAGGAAAGATGATTTATTAACAATAAAATAACAATAATAAGATATTTTCTTTTATTTCGATGTCTGATAGGACGGTCACTTTTATCTAAAGTTACAATCTGCACAAGTATAGATGGAATCAGCGTAAAGTTGAATAATTCAAACAATACATGAATTGATTATTTTTTTTAAAAAGTAATTTAAGCGCGATAGGGACTATAGTTGTAGCTTTTCAAACACTTGCGAATATTTTTTTCGTGTACCTCGCGTATTAATCAAATCCTTTTTGTTTAATTATTTTGGCAATAAAGATTTATTTAAAGTATTGAATTAATTTATGCATGCATTTTTTTCCTCGCATACATTTTAATGTTACTGGCAACCACGGTTTAGGGTTATCTTCATTTTGTTTTTGAAATAAACATATCATGACGCTTTCCCTTTTTAAAAAAAATCGATCTGAATATACACTGATCTGCAAAATAGTTAAAAGAATAGGCCGACTAAAGTGTGGGAAACATCGTTTGACTTCACCCCATGTTGCTTGTCGTATTTCCGAACCTTTATCTGTAGCTCGGTTTGCCATTCCGGCGTCTTAAGACATTCAAAGGAAACCTTTGTTCTAGTAGCGTAAATTATTGTTATTTTTTAAATCAGCGCAATTCATTTTTATCTGTGTTACCCTTAAAACAGTACGGTCATCCTTATTGGATTTCGCCAATGTTGGATTGTCCGCTTTCCATGCATTTATCTATTGTTATGAAGCACGGATTGCGTTCCATTTAATATGTATTCAAAAGAACCTTTGATCTCGTCGCGCCATAATATTTTATTTTAAACCAGCCTAATTTCTTTTGAAAGGCGTAAATATAAATCATGGAACCTTGATGGATTGGTCCCTACCTCGTGGTAGAATCATTAAACAAGGGAAGAGTGTAGCTAAAGAATATATCGACTGACAAAATACAATGTCAGTAACGTAAAAGTTTACAGCAATTAACATCTCTGTTCATCCAATCAGTCCCCTGATGACTCGGTTAACGGTAAATGGGTAAACTCGGTCAATGGGAGCATACAACAAAAGGAACAAGAAAACACAGTTGAAGAAACAGATATCATCGTGATACAACCTGTCTCAAAACAAATGCAGTTTAGGACTTTTAGCCCACTAACAATTTCAAGAAGAAAGCGTCTTAACACAACTCTTGGCCTTACTTTTGACAAGTTTGTATATCATGGCCGCAATCGAGATCTTGAACAACCCAGGCGTACATATTAAAAAGGGGAGGGAAGGTTACTTCAGGGCCATAAGCTACATTCTGTCAGGAACAGAGGATAACCACATGACAACCACATGACAACCACATGACAACCACATGACAATCACATGACAACCACATGACAACCATATCCTCCTCAGAGATAAAGTAATTCAACATGTGAACACTAAGTAGTACATAATGGTAGACTAACAGATGAATTTCATGTCACAACTGGAGTCAAACAAGGATGCCTCCTTTCACCAGTTCTTTTCCTTCTTGTGTTAGACTGGGTCACAAAAGAAGCTTATGCAAACTCAGGAAAAGGAATCCAGTGGAACCTAATGCAAAAACTAGAAGATTTGGAGTTTGCGGATGACTTGGCCATTCTGTCACACAGACTTCAAGACATGCAAGACAAAATCAAAGCCTTGAGCGAGACTGGGAAAAGAGTAGGACTCAATATAAACATTCAAAAAACAACATTTTTTGAAAATAAACTTCCTACAAGATGGAGTCATCCAAGTAGAAAACTCGTAACCTTGAGCAAGTAAACAACTTTGTATACCTTGGGAGTGTGGTCAGTGTATCAGGGGGAACAGATGAGGACATCGAACGAAGAATAAATTTGGCGCGACAGGCTTTTGCCAATCTGAAACAGGTCTGGAGATCTACACACATCTCTGTCAAAACAATAGTAAGGATCTTTAACACCAATATTAAAACGGTCCTACTTTATGTATCCGAAACATGGCGGACGACAGAGACAACAAAAAATAGACTCCAGACCTTTGTTAACAGATGCCTCAGAAATATTCTGAAAATAAAATGGTTTGATAAGGTCGAAAACTCCAAGTTGTGGGAGAGGTGTGGACAAAGAACAGTAGAACAACAAATCATGGAAAGAAAGTGGAGATGGATTGGACACACCATCATGAAAGATAACAGCAGGGCTAGGCATGCCTTAAATTGGAACCCCCAGGGCAAACGACAACGAGTAAGACCCAAGCGTACATGGAGACGGAGCATGTTGGACGAGGCTGGAAGGACTGGGAAGAGCTGGGAAGAAATGAAGCGACTGGCAAGGGACCGTGTAGAGTTGCGAGCTTTGACAGAGGCCCTATGTTCCACAAGGAACTCAAAGGACAAATGATGATGATGATGAACACGTGAACACTGGCAATACATAACAACTACATACCAATTACATAACAACTTTTAAAACCAACACTGTCAACATTTAAAAATAAATTATATCAACTTTTAAAACCAACACTATCAACATTAAAAACTTTCACTATCAACATTTAAAACCAACTTTATCAACATTTAAAACCAACTCTATCAACATTTAAAACTAACACTATCAGCATTTAAAACCAACACTATCAACATTTAAAACCAACACTATCAACATTAAAAACTAACACTATCAATTTTTAAAACCAACAATATCAACATTGAAACTAGCACTATTAACATTTGAAACGAACACTATCAACATTTAAAACTCTAATACAATTTCAAATCTAGATATAAAACCAATGATAAGCGTAGGACGTAATAATCTTCTGTATAGAAGTAGCATCTGTAAATGATACGATAAGATAATGGTAAGGAATCCAAAGTATTAACACGCGTTTGAAAAGCAACAAATAAAACCACTCGTAACTTATTTTATAAAAAAATAATCATGTATCATGTAGTCTTGATTAAGTTACTGTTAAATAAAAGAAAAAAAAGAAAAACGCTGATTTCATGTATATTTGCATACACTGTAACTTTTGATCTTGAAATGTCGAAATTATATAAGATTTCATATTTTAAAAACGAGACAACGACATCATCATTTTCAAATAAAATGTAATGCTCCTTTAATTGGTCGTAAACTATTTTATAATTATTATTTTATTTTAATTAAAACTATTTTGCTACTTAAGAAAAAAGTATAATTTCTTTGACAGGGCTACAACATGAAGAGAAAGTCTAAAAATGTCATTCATCCATTTTTTACTATATATCCCCATGTTGTCAAAGGGGTATATTCTGGCCTGAGAGGGTATATTCTGGCCTAGGCCAGTTTAACCCCGGCGGGGGTATATTCTGGCCTAGGCCAGATTATACCCGGGTATATTCTGGTCAGGGGTTTAATCTGGCCTGTTACACCGGTGTAACAGGCCAGATTAAACCCCCGACCAGAATATACCCGGGTATAAACTGGCCTAGGCCAGAATATACCCGGGTATAATCTGGCCTAGGCTAGAATATACCCCGGGGGTTAAACTGGCCTAGGCCAGATTATACCCCTCCAGGCCAGAATATACCCCTTTGACAACATGAGGATATATAGTAAAAAATGACTGAATGACTATATAGACATTCTATTAGAGTTTTAGCTATGTCAGAGAAGTTAAACTCATTTCTTAAGTAGGAAAGATGTTTTATTAACAATAAAATAACAATAATAAAATAATTTCTTTTATTACGATGTTTGATAGGACGGTAACTTTTTATCTAAAGTTACAGTCTACACAAATATAGATGGAATCAGCGTTTTCTTTTTAATTTTAAAGTTGAATAATTCAAACAATACATGAATTGATTATTATTTATTAAAGTAATAATTTAAGTGCGATAGGGACTATAGTTGTAGCTTTTCAAACACTTGCGAATATTTTTTTCGTGTACCTTGCATATTAATCAAATCATTATTGTTTAATTATTTTGAGTATGGCAATAAAGATTTTTTTAAAGTATTGAATTAAATTATGCAGGAATATTTTTTTTACTCGCATACATTTTAAATGTTACTGTCAACCATGGTTTAGGGCCATCTTCATTTTGTTTTGAAATAAACATATCATGGCGCTTTCCCTTTTAAAAAAAAATCTATCAGAATATACACTGATCTGCAAAATAGTTAAAAGAATAGGCCGACTAAAGTGTGGAAAACATCGTTTGACTTCCCCAATGATGCTTGTCGTATTTCCGAACCTTTATCTGTAATTCGGTTTGCCTTTGCGGCGTCTTAAGACATACAAAAGAAACCTTTGTTCCAGTAGCGCAAATTATTGTTATTTTTTAAATCAGCACAATTCATTTTTACCCGTGTTACTCTTAAAACAGTACGGTCATCCTTGTTGGATTCCGCCAACGTTGGATTGTCCGCTTTCTATGCATTTATCTATTGTTATGAAGCACGGATTGCGTTCCGTTTAATCTGTATTCAAAAGAACCTCTGATCTCGTCACGCCCTTTTAATTTTATTATAAACCAGCCTAATTTCTGTTGAAAGGCGTAAATATAAATCTTGGAACCCTGATGGATTGGTCCCTACCTCGTGGTAGAATCATTAAACAAGGGAAGAGTGTAGCTAAAGAATATATCGACTGACAAAATACTAAGAAACACCGACAATGTCAGTAACGTAGAAGTTTACAGCAATTAACATGTTTCTTCACCCAAACAGTTCCCTGATGGCTCTGTTAAAGGTAATGTCAATGGGAGCATACTACAAAAGGAACAAGAAAGCACAGGTGAAGAAAACAGATATCATCGTGATACAACCTGTCTCAAAACAAATGCAGTTTAGGACTTTTAACCCACTAACAATTTCAAGAAGAAAGCGTCTTAGCACAACTCTTGGCCTTACTTTGACAAGTTTGTATATTATGGCCGCATTCGAGATCTTGAACAACCAAGGTGTACATATTAAAAGGGGGAGGGAAGGTTACTTCAGGGCCATAAGTTACATTCTGACAGGAACAGAGGACAACCATATCCTCCTCACAGATAAAGTAATTCAACACGTGAACACTGGCAATACATAACAACTACATGACAATTACATGACAACTACATGACAACTACATAACAACTACATAACAACTACATAACAACTACATGACAACTACATGACAACTACATAACAACTACATAACAACTACAAAACAACTACATGAAAATTACATAACATCTACATGACAACTACATAACAACTACATGACAACTACATAACAACTACATAACAACTACATAACAACTACATAACAACTACATGACAACTTGAATCAAAGTGGGGAATGGCTTGGCTGAGGAAACCAGGAAAACCAACACTATCAACATTTAAAACCAACTCTATCAACAGTAAAAACTAACACTATCAACATTTAAAACCAACACTATCAACATTTAAAACAACTCTATCAACATTTAAAAACCAACACTATCAACATTTAAAACCAACACTATCAACATTTAAAACCAACTCTATCAACATTTAAAACCAACACTATCAACAGTTAAAAACTAACACTATCAACATTTAAAACCAACTCTAAAGTCTAAAAAGTCATTCATCCATTTTTTACTATATATCCCCATGTTGTCAAAGGGGTATATTCTGGCCTGAGGGGGTATATTCTGGCCTAGGCCAGTTTAACCCCGGGGGTATATTCTGGCCTAGGCTAGATTATACCCGGGTATATTCTGGTCAGGGGTTTAATCTGGCCTGTTACACCGGAGCCAGGGTCGAGCTTGACAATTTCGAGGCTCTTAGCGAAACCGATTGCTTGTGGCCCAGTCTCGGTATAAATAATGATAATACGTAATTTTTAAAAAATACGATTTTTTAATAGAAAACTTAGTGCGGGGCCCACTGCGGCAACATATGTTGCAGTGGCCTAAGAACAGCCCTGACCAGAGCAATTATCTTGACTCGTTTCATTCTTTCAGATGGGCTTACAAACATAACATGCTGAACTGGTGACTAGAATAGGTTGACTACTTGTTGTTACCCTGCAGATGCTATTCAGGGCTAAAAAACTGATGAAGATTTCACTAAGAGACTTCCATCAAATGCCTCAGATCCTCACAACGTCTTCAATAAGACGCGAAGATACACATGACAGGAAAAAATGTTATCAAACACATTTAATCTGAATCCAGACACTTTTTGAGGACCACTGAAGGAATATAAAGACTTCAAATATGGAACGGTTTTAGAATTCATGGTTATGGTTAGGCCGTAAATGACCTTGGCTCTCGTTTACATGTAAAGAAAACGCAAAATGTAATCTTGTTGCCTCTAGATTGTAGACAGTAATATATTAGTAGAAGTTTAAGGATTACTCCCTTTTAAAGAAGAACATTGACCCAACAATATTAAATTGTTGATTAAGATATGAAAGGAAGGCTGTCATATGCTCAAAATAAGAAATTAAGTCTAAATTATTTTTTCCTGACAAATTTGGGAACTGTTCGTTCCTGAAAATAAAATAAAATCAGCAAACATATATAAATAGGAATAATTTGATAAAATTTGCCATCAAACAACAAAAGTTCGTTTTCTTCTTGTTTTATTCTAAAATTTTGCAATAAAGAGAGATTGAAGAAACAAAAACAACAAATTTAAATATGCATATTAAACACATGAGCTTCTTATTTTAATTCTTACTCAATTTTGTTTTTTCTTTTTGAAGTTTGTCATTTATGTTTTACGGTTGGAAGTTATGCGTACACGCAAATAAGCCATTAAAATTTCATTTTAAATTATAATGTGTATTCAATATTTAAAAAAAGACCAACATATTCGTTATTTATTGTTGATTCTATGGCACTTCTTGAATATATGTTTACTATTATAACATAGTATTGCCTTTTCTAGTAAAAAAAATATTTTCAATAATATCCAATAACTAGTTTTACGTCACATTGAAAACAGGAAAGAAACACACATTTTATTTTATTCTACGAGTGAGAAACTTAATTTTACGTATTGTGCAATAATTTATATGATAAATATTGACATTTTATTATGGAGCACGTTTCTCGAATAACCAATGAATTTTGATGTCGATAGTTATTGATTTTGTTTGATTGCTACATGTTTCTAGGTGCGCTAGAAATGTGTTTATCTACAGTTAAAAAATGAAACCAAATACACTTGATTAAATAGCTTAGATATGGGACAAAGTCTAGTGAACGCATAAAATATATTTATCTATCGGGAAATGTTTATGATCTTAAAAATTGTTCTTGCCATAAGGAGCAGGGGTGGGGGTGGTTTAAATAATCTCAAACAACTTAGATTGCACTACTTAATTAACCACTGATATCCACTACGCTAGAAAATCGTATATATTAATTTCAAGTCTAATCAATCCAAATCAGTAATATGAATCATATGAAGAGCGAAACAAGGTAAAAAGATTAATTAGACTTTAAATTATTTAAGTACACTTTTGAAGACGTTGGTGTTGATGTGCGAAGGTATGGGTCTTTAAATTTATGGTTAAATATGCAACGTTTAAATATACCATGATATTCTCTTGATTTAAAAAAAAATCATTCGATTAACCTGGAATAAGTATTTGGAAGTGTGTCCTGTAAATGTATTGCTGTGAAATCCGACATCTTCTTAGATATTTCATATAAGTTCATACAAATTTAGCTTTTGTCTAATAAAGCCTAACTAGACAATGCTAAAACTATTTAAATATTTAAAATTCTTTTTATTTTGAGAATTACAATCATGTGATCTATTGTAATGATCTACAAGTAAATAGATGATTACATCCAACGAAGTAGGCATACTGGTCTGTTGGATTTTTGTAATCATGAAGTTACAAGTTATGTTGTAATCGTTTTTCTTAAAATTGCTTAGAGGTAATGGTATAAGTCATTATTCATTTTTACACAATTAATGTATAAGTAATGTACTTACAATTTCTTTAAAGTTAAAATAATAATTATGAAAATTTAAATGAAAACTTAATTAACATTTGACGTGTATTTTGTACAATCAGTTAACGATACATTTTCATTTAACATAAAATACATATGAATAAATATGAGTTACTAAGAGATATAATTAATTTTAACAAAAAGGGCCTTTAAAAATAAAATAATGCAGTTTACTTTCTAAATCAACAGCAGCAAAAAAGTATACTTTATGAAATAAAAATCATTATAATGGTAAGAAAAATCCTCGGTATTTTGATATAGTGTGTTTAATTTATTTTTAAAAGAGTATATTCTTCTTCAAACCGAAATTCAAAACCACTAAATATATTTTAATATTTCACATACATTTGATATTGAAATTTTAATTTTATCTGCTAATTAAATTTAAAAAAAAACACACAACAAAACAACAACATACTTTTGAAATAATATTCAATTTGCAAAGTTTTATTCTTATACTTACTTTAAAATTATAGATTACAATCACACAATCACACACAGACACACACACACACACATATATATATATATATATATATATATATATATATATATATATATATATATATATATATATATATATATATATATATAACAAGATGAGTAGAAATTTACATTTTCTAATAATTAATATATGCATCTTAACGTTCAAACATTGTAATTTTTGATGAACTAGATCAGATTTATATAATTTTGTTAACATTTGTCCCTCATCAATTTTTTAGTATCGTTTCGGTTAATATTGTTTTCTCTTGATAATAAAATTCAACATGTAAACATACTTTATTTTAGAAATAATGGTTGTTTTCTCATTTCACCTGCACAAGTCCGATATACGGTCATTCTAATTAAATGTAAACAATGTTTTGGTAAACGCAATGAAGCACACCTTTTAATGAGTATGTTCATTGTTGTTTCAACACCATCAGAAAGAAAAGTCATTAATTTATAGTTTTGCGCTTTCACACCCATCAAAATCAATGTAGCCTTCCTCTGCGTTAGGTTTGGTATATTTATCTGAAATGTTTTTGTATGGATATACAAGTCTACTCATAATTTCCTGGCTGCTTGTGAGACTCGAGGTAGAGATTTTCAGGGTTTTGGGGGTAGTATATTCATCAAACTCAATGTTACAAGCTGATACGTCTTTCTATCCATCCAAATTATCATTAGGTTCTGTCGGCGTTATGTGATCAGTAAATGACGCTTCTAGTTCTAATTGTTCATTGTGATCAACCAAGAAATTATGCGAGTCTCTTATATTAATACCTTCAGTAGAAATAATGTCAGATTCTAATGGGCTACTTTTTGTTAACTCTCCAACAAGCGTTGCATTATCATTAGTTTCACTTTCTAATTTATCAAATACACTATTGCCATTGTTCATGTTAGTTAATGTTAAATAGGTATGATCAGTGTAAATTTCGCTAGCCTTAGAGTAACCTTTTGTGTCTACATATGTCATCTTATGTTTCTTACATATATCTTCATGATCTGTGATCATTTGATAACACGTTTCTTCAAAATTATCATCAAATACTTGTTCTTTGGATTCATTTAAATCACTATTAACTATATTGCCAGTTGCAATAGTTTTCAGGGTGTTTTTGTAAACAACGCTAGAATGTTCCAATTTCCTCAAAGAGGCTTGAGTTGCGTTATCCTTAAAATTAGAAATTAGTACCACATCGTCCTTAATTTCAGTTTCTTGTATTTTAAAACTGGTTAATTCAGCTTGGCTCATTTTCTGTTTCTTTAAAGATAAATAAGATACTTCCTTTGATGTACTAAACATATCTTGACACGTAATCGTGTTTGGTATATCTGGACTATCGCCTGGTGAAGAAAGACTTAAATATGTTTCGATTATGTCACTGAAACATCCGTCATCCACTATCTTGTTATAACAATCGTCATCTTCATTTATGTTGATCATATATAATTCATCAAAGAATTGGTAGTCACCGCTATCACCTGTTTGTTTTAGCCCATGAGTACGAATATTACTTTTAGCACTTTCTGAAAAAACTGACCAAAATACAATACATCAAAGAATTACATAACTTTATTTTCCAAATATATATATATATATATATAATATACAATATAAATACTTATGTTACGTAAAGTAAAGGTTATAAAGCTGAAAAGTAAGTCTAGAATGTTATAATTGGATACATATAAATGTATGTAGTTATTTAAAAAAAATTCTACAATACTAAATTAAAACACAGAGCACACATTTGTTAAAATTTTCAACGTTAAAAATATTGAAAAGTTAAAACATTTCAATAAAAATATTTTAATTCTTTTTAAAACAATATATATATTCACCTCAATATTTAAAAGTAAAAAAAATAATTAATTATTGTTGTTTAGTAATTTAATTCTTTCGCTTACCTCTTCTGCAGATACACAAAGCCAGCAGTGCTGCAAACGCGATTAGCATAACAAGTATAATTATTGGAAAGGCAATTTTAAGAAATAAGTATGTATCAACAGGGGTTAATTTTCCTTCTGAAAATAAAATGACATATACTTAAATTTGTAATATGTATTGCACATAAGGTTTACTTCGGCAAGAGTAGTTTGTTTATATAGCTTTGTATTTATTGCTGCGTGTTTGTGGTGTTTATTCCATACATGATTTCGGGTTTTTCTTATATTAAATATGTATTTAAATCATAACTGATAAGAAATATTAACCTTATCACAATCTCATATTTTAAACAAGTTTCGCATAGTTATATACGTATACATTTTATAAAAATAATATTGTTAACAGTCTAAATTCGATCATTATAAACAATGTTTTTTAATGTCGTTTTTAAATAAAATGGATCAACTTTTCTAAAGTCTCAATTTTCCATGCAAACAAGCACACATATATATTTTTTAAATACATAGCAAGGGCAAGATTTACTTTCACCAAGCTTTACATTTTCTTATATTGAACCTAATATCCCTATATATATAATCCGCCTAAGCGTGTCCGAAGCCGTGTGTTTGCGTGCTCACTATGTGGGTAACTCCCGAAAAAAAAATATTGAACGTAAAATAATAAACATTTTGGTGTCGAGATTAACGAGGCCATAAAATATTGTGACTTGACGTAATAGTTCGAGCCCATATTAATTTTTAAAATGGAAACAAAGTAAAAATGAGCCGCGGTTATTTCAATGAAATGTGATTTTTTAATGGTACTATATGTTTGTGTCTTTATGTTTGTGTGTATAAGAGTGTGAATAAAGTGAGTGTGTGTGTGTTTATATTGTGACCTAAATGTGATGAAACGGTTTATTTTTATGTCTGACTAGCAGACCCGTCGTGCGTTGCAACGATCTCAGTAAAAAGGAATATATATCGATAAAAAATAAATTACATTAAGGGTCACCAGGCCCATCAGTTTAAAATATGAAGTTCGAAAATCTGTTCATTTCAATCAATTTCATAACAAAAATATAAATATATGTATCTATATTTCTCAATATCGTGTAAAATTGAATGGGGAATACAATATTAAAAATTAAGTAAAAACACATTTAGGGCCCCTAGCCCCGATGAAATGGACATGATGAGATCAGTGCCCTATCGAAATTTAATATAGGCTTCTAAGTTTTTATATAACGCGTTTGGTCAAAATCCATTTATTTTCTCATTATATAACACCTAAACTAATTTTTATATATATGTAGATATAAGGAAAACTACATTAAGGGGCTCCCAGGCCCGTTCAATTCAAGACGTACATTTTGAAAACATGTTCATTTAAATTCATTTTAATCATGGATATATTTCTCAAGATCGTTAAAAACTGAGTGGGAAATAATATCTTAGAGTATACACACAAAAAAGACATTTGGGGCCCCCGGCCCATTTGATGTAAGATGTAAATTTCAAAATGCTGTTCATTTTAATTCAGTCTCATCATTGATATATTTATTAAGATCGTTAAAATAGAATGGGAAATAATATCTAAAACACATACGGAAAAATACATTTGGGGCCCCCGGCCCTAAACAATTAAAAATTAGAAGTGCAATGCCCTTTGTTATTTTAATATGGGCTACCAAGTTTGTATATACCAAGTTTGGTTAAGACCGATTCATTTACTCAGTAGTTAACGCATAAACTCATTTTTATATAGCTCATAAAAGCAAAAAACGACATTAAGGGCCCAGGGCCCATTTAGTGCAAGATGTCAAGTTCAAAACGCCTGTTTATTTCAATCAATTTCATTGTGGATAGATTTATCTATATTTTTCAAGATCTTTAATAATTGAATGGGGAATGAAATATTAAACGTTTATGAAATAAGACATTTTGGGCCCCCAGTCCCGAAGAAATTGACATTAGGAAATTAGTCCCTTTAGTATTTCTATATTGGCTATCAAGTTGTTATATACAAAGTTTGGTTTTGATCCATCAATTTACCTAATAGCTAACGCTTAAAATAATTTTTTATATAGCTACTATATAAGAAAATTAATCATTTTATGGGCTCCCGGCGCCCCATGAGGGTTACATTTTGAAAAAAAAGTAACCAGTGACCATCCCAGGAGCGTACTCAAAAGTCTCCAAAAGTTTCATGGCGATCGTATGAATGGTTTAGTCAGCTATACAAAGACATGCATACATACATGCATACATACTTTGATTTTTATATATTTAGATATAAGATTAGAAAAAACCACATTAAGGGCCACCGGGCCCAATCGGTGCGAGAAATTAACTTTAAAATACCTGTTCATTTCAATCTGGATCATGATAGATATATTAGTCAATGCGTTTCAAGATCGTGTAAATCATACCGGGAATAAAGTATTTAACGCTTACAAAAAAAAAGATTTTGGGCCCCCGGCCAAGAAGGAACGGACATTAGGTGTTCAATGCCATATGGTACTTTAATGTTGGCTATCAAGTTGTTATGTACCAAGTCTGGTCAAGATCCATTCATTTTTCAAGCAGCTAAGCCATAAACTAATGGTTATATAGCTCATATAAGACAAAACTGTCATTAAGGGCCCCCGGCGCCCCATGAGTGTTAAATTTTGAAAAAAAGTAGCCTATTTCCATCCCCGGAGCGTACTCAAAAGTCTCCAAAAGTTTCATGGCGACCGAATGAATGGTATAGTCAGCTAACGGGAATAAATAATTTAACGCTTACAAAAATAAAGATTTAAGGCCCCCGGCCCCGAAGGAACGGACATTAGGAGTTCAATGTTTTATGGTACTTTAATATAGGCTATCAAGTTGTTATGTACCAAGTTTGGTCAAGATCCATTCATTTTCCAAGCAGCTAAGCCCTAAACTAATTTTTTTATAGCTCATATTAGAAAAAAATTCTCATTATGGGCCCCCGGCGCCCCATGAGTGTTAAATTTTGAAAAAAAAGTAGCCTATTTCCATCCCTGGAGCGTACTCAAAAGTCTCCAAAAGATTCATGGCGATCGGATGAATGGTTTAATCAGCTATAACAGACATGCATACATACATACATACATACATACTTTGATGTTTATATCATAAACTCATTTTTATATAGCTCATAAAAGCAAAAAACGACATTAAGGGCTCCAGGGCCCATTTAGTGCAAGATGTCAAGTTCAAAACGCCTGTTTATTTCAATCAATTTCATTGTGGATATATTTATCTATATTTTTCAAAATCTTTAATAATTGAATGGGGAATAAAATATTAAACGTTTATGAAATAAGACATGTTGGGCCCCCAGTCCCGAAGAAATGGACATTACGAAATTAGTCCCTTTAGTATTTTTATATTGGCTATCAAGTTGGTATATACAAAGTTTGGTTAAGATCCATCAATTTACCCAATAGCTAACGCTTAAACTAATTTTTATATAGCTCATATATAAGAAAATAAATCATTTTATGGGTCCCCGGCGCCCCATGAGCGTTAAACTCTGAAAAAAAGTATCCAGTGACCATCCCAGGAGCGTACTCAAAAGTCTACAAAAGTTTCATGGCGATCGGATGAATGGTTTAGTCAGCTATACAAAGACATGCATACATACATACATACATACATACTTTGATTTATATATATATATATATATATATATATATATATAAGATTAGAAAAAACAACATTAAGGGCCCCCGGGCCCAATCGGTGCACGAAATTAACTTTAAAATACCTGTTCATTTCAATCTGGATCATGATAGATATATTAGTTAATGCTTTTCAAGATCGTGTAAATCATACCGGGAATAAAGTATTTAACGCTTACAAAATAAAAAAAGATTTTGGGCCCCCGGCCCCGAAGGAACGGACATTAGGTGTTCAATGCCATACGGTACTTAAATGTTGCCTATCAAGTTGTTATGTACCAAGTTTGGTCAAGATCCATTCATTTTCCAAGCAGCTAAGCCCTAAACTAATTTTTATATAGCTCATATAAGAAAAAATTCTCATTATGGGCCCCCCACGCCCCATGAGTGTTAAATTTAAAAATAAGAAGCCTATTTCCATCCCCGGAGCGTACTCAAAAGTCTCCAAAAGTTTCATGGCGACCGAATGAATGGTATAGTCAGCTAACGGGAATAAAGTATTGAACGCTTACCAAAAAAAAAGATGTTGGGCCCCCGGCCCCGAAGGAACGGACCTTAGATGATCAATGCCATATGGTACTTATTGAACTTATATGTCATTTTATAAGCTAAAAAAGCTACAATGAAAAAAGGCTTGAATATAAATACAAAGCAAATTAATCCGTTATTTAAGTGAAACAAGTATCTGCCAATTTATTGCTTTGTTACTATGCTAAAAAATATCCTAATCGTCTTGAACTAATTTCATACTTAGCTTATAAAATGGAGTGGGTGATTTTAAGAGCTTTTCCCTAGAACCAAAGGAATCAAAGATATTGTTTTAATTTTTTTGATTTATGGAAAAAGAAATATAGCCTTGCCCAATAGATTTTTGTAACAGTTAAGGACCTTTGTTATTCTGGTAAAGTATATCGAGAAAAGCGTGCGTTATTAAAGCAGAATAACCAAAATTGAGTGGAAATATTTAAATTCATCATACTTTCTATTTTCTATACACACATATCGTGATTTTTATAAAAAAGGGGTTTGATTTATCACTACCCTAATTTCCTGATACGTTTACTCTCATTATTAAGGGGAATGTGAAACTCAAATCCAAATAAAGTTATTTTCATTGTCCCTACCCGTAGCATCGCACGGGCATTGCTCTCGTGTATAAATAAAGAAACAATTAAATTAACTTTAAAATCAGTTAACTTTGAAATCTCCAATATCTCTAAAGCGGGTGTAACTAAGTAAGACATTCTAAGCTTAGAAATATTAACAAATTTAGTGAAATTATTGAAAAACAAAATACACACACAGAAAAGTGTAGGTACTGTAATAAAGTAACCAAAATAAAACATGAGCACATAAAAATACACTTCGAATGTATATATGTGTCTAAAAAGAAAAAAGAAAAAAAAACAACACAAAAATAAGTTTCATGCTCCACATTAAACTATATACTTTCCAATTGTCGCTCAAATAGTGTCAGTCAGTCAGTCCGGACGCTATGCGAGGTAACTCCTGATATAAAAAAAATAAAAATGTTGCTTTCAAGATTAAACAAATGTGTTGCTCACCATAAAATATTGTGACGTGACGTCATTATTTGACCTTTTATTAATGCGTGAAGGAAACGAAGTAATAAAACAACCCCGTAAAAACAACGTTTTTGACTATAAATCCCTTATATATGAGACATAACTAAAAGTATTGATTATGTTCGAAAGTAACGAACATTTACAGACTGAAACCGAAATTATCTTCCCTGGCTTTAAAACTGCGGGGATGGGGTGTTGACATGGAAGTGTGGCATCAAAACGTTAACTCAGTTCCATGTGGTTTACCAGGTTTAAACACGAGATGTGTTCACCGTGGCTGGCCTGAAGTCAAGTGACCCGTAAAATGTAAACAATAGCGACAGCTTTATATAGTTTATATAGATAAACTAAAAATGCATTAATTTAATTACGGTACGTTTGATCGATCTGAAATTTTGATACCTTACATTGTTAGGTAACACGGAGCGGTGTGTCATATTTCAGCTTCTTGATGGCTTTACGGGAAGTGGGTCATTTTTTACTTCTGTTTTTCCGCGGGCGGGCCTAAGACAGAGACGGTGGTGAAGTTAATAAAAGGGCTTTTAAAAGAGCAATGTTTTATTTTATGTAATTATTTTTTTTATTTTTTTTATTTATTAAATGTCCATTTTTGTGTATGTGTCCATGTCAATATTACGTTCGTAATTATAAATTTAATTTTCTATATTAATATATAACATTCGTTTTTCGGTTTATGAAATTTGCCATTGGTTGTCGTTCGGTTGTCAAGTTTCGATGCGTTTTGAACTACAAAACCATTATTTATTACTGCACATGAAATTTGTCAACTTATGCTTCAGTATAGCGATTGTTTTTCTTTTATACACTTTGAGATTGCGTATTTGTATGTTTAAAAAAATAACATATTTAAAAATCGGACTCCTCCCCACAATAGTTTTTTTTATTGTTATTTAAATGCATATTTTAATGCGTCTTATACTAATTTTAAATAAAAAATCGTTGCTTTTAATATAGAACTGGAAGGGGTGCTGACTTGACAAGAATTTAAAAGTTGTTTATTAAAATTCCTAAAATGTGTATATTAAAGTTGATACTTTAATATTTTCTTTTATCCAGTGCTTAACTTTACTTCAAAGGTTTCATGCAAAATAAATAGTTCGTTTTTATTCAGATTTATATAAAGCTACAATTTTGTATTTACATGTTTTTGAAAATGTAAAGGTAATTATGTATGGACCAATGGGCGCATAAACTGACAAGTCATAAAAGATCTTGAAAAGGTGCTGACTTGACAACAATAAAAACGTGTATGTGAATTACTAACACGTGTATATTAAATTGTAAATATGATTAACAGTTGATAGGTTAATCTTTTATTTTATCCTGTGACAAACGTTGCTTACTAAGTTTAATGCAAAATAAATACTAATTAACATGTGTAAAATTACAGTTTATTTTTTACATGTTTTTATAATGTTGTGGTAATAATGATTGGACAAATGGGCGAATAAACTGACAAGTCATAATCATCAATGAAGCTTAAACGGCTTCAAATCACTGATATTCGTGATGTGGATCACATTAAATTCACATAATTTATTTTTAACGCACTGTGCTGTATTATTTGTGCACTCATAATTGGTGCGCACTATTCAATGCCGCAAGTTAACGTCCGTCTGATTCCTCAGCAATATTTGTTAATACGTCGAACTTCAAACTTCTTTGCCGCAATATCACTTTATGCTGTGTGTAATTCACTATGCATTTACTATTATCGTGATTATATCATTATTTTGCATGCAAACTTATATAACGCGAAGCCTAAGCTTGGAGGTTTTCTCATAACACATATATTCGTATATATAATCAAAATATATACTCTGCAATGTCCGTTCGTAATACTAGATTTAAGAAAGCCAACCGCTAAAAAAATTACCTTGAAAAATATATTGCAAAACAAAGAACTAAAAACCCCACTATTTTCAAACTCCCGCATAAAATTGTTCAATATGGAAAGAGATTTAATTTTTCTCTCGTGGTCTCTACATTTTCTGATTATTTTCTATACGGCTTTCAGGCAAAAGGGACAATTACAAAAACTGAAATATATCCATTTTGAAAACTCCCGTCATTTTTGACGGGTAATACACTAGTAATTTAATAAACATAAATCTTGAAAAACCACGGCCTATAATTTTTAAAATTATCTAAACATTAACACTAAGGTAGTGAGGTTGGAACAGAATAAACAAAACGTGTTATCAAATGGTTAATCGGGCTGCTACAAAAAGCGCATCCCTTTGTGAAGCAGCGAAAATTTAGATATATTATCTCTTAGATTATAGTCATCGTTTGGGTCAAACGATCCTACACGCAGAAATAGTTTTTTTTTATATTTATTAATAACTAGACGCCCCGCGGCGTAGCATACGCCGCAGACTTGCTCATAGATAGTGCAAAGAAAAAAAGGGGAGGGGGTAACGGGCACAAACAGTAGCACGAACAAATGGGAACAACGCGAGTGAACATTGGGGGACCACCGAAGCATTTTTGGGAAGTATTACGGACATCACCACCATTTCTGCTTTGTCACCATATTCTCCTGAAGTATTCATGTACTCAGCTTATTGTTGAGAGTGTATGACTACTTGACCGTCTCTGAGAAAAACGGAGAGCTCGTCGCCGAAGTTATCGCCGAAGTTTTACGAATGTTGAGAAACACATATTACAGCCATGAAGTCAAGTTGGAGGGCAACAACTTCTTCCATGAACGAAATCTGCAACCAATATAAACAGACAGTTACCTGGTGAAGGAATTGGTATAACATTGAACGAAGCTTTTTTGTTAGTTGATCAAATTTTATATCTCACATTAAATGCCACAATCGATAACAATAATAAATATAAAAAAACTTCTTAGTTCTGAGTCCCCATGTGTGACTACTTAGTCTGTGAATATAAAATTATGTTCTGCTTTTTCATGCGAGATTCTACACTCATACCTGCAGCTGGGCCTCATCTTTTAAAATATGTTTTCGCCGGGGCTTGAACCCAGGACCTTTCCCGTATGAGGCGGACGCGATAACCAGTACACTATGAACCTCTCGTTTTCTGTGAAGGAACAATGCAAGTGAACGGCAAGTTAACGCTAGAGCTTTGTTGCCGACCCACTCCCAGCACCCCACTTTTTTTTTCTTTTTATCCCGCCACACTTGCCAACAGTGATTAGTTGACCCCAGCTAGGCTCATTCGTCATGCTAGTTTGCACATACTTGCGTCGTGGTGTCTTGCAGGGTCCGACGAAGAGAATTATATATATATATGTGATTTTGTTTTTAAAAAATGCTTTTAATGAATTTGTCTGTTAAATTAGTAATTTTACGTTATATAATGCATATACACTTTATTTTATGGTTAAGATACTGCATGCATTTTATGTAAAATGCCATGCCCTACTAAGCTGAGTAAAAAGTCATTTTTTTTCAAAGCAACTTTTTAAATTAGTATTATTAACCGATAGATTTGTTAATTAATTATCTACATTTCTTGTACTTTGCTGTGAATTACACTGTCCACAAAATATTTATGTTGCGTGCTCAAGAATAAGCATTTGGACAAAAAAAGATTGGGAAGATTTCTTGCATACAAATAAGTAAGCAGCATGTAAAATAAAGGGAACTATTTAAGATTAAAAACACAACAGTTGAAGTTTTTAGTATGAATTCTTATGAATTCAAATATCATAATGTTCAAAACATGCTAACTGATGCTTATTTTATTAGTTTTTGCAAATGAAGCATGTATACCATTTCTTTTTAATTCTCTACAGTCTAGGTTTGATAGTTAAAAATTACACCAATAAATTGGTATTTTATTATAATAAACAAGAATACTTTGATAAAAAAGATTAGGGAAAAGGAAGGGAAAAATGGGTAATACAATATATATATATATATATAAAAAAGCAACACATACCGTTTTTAGATATACTAAAATTATAATGAATCGAATTTCCATCCTTAAATAAAAGTTCAGATGAGTTTTCTCCTATTTCGTCCTCAGCAACTTTAAATATTTTTAAATTAATAAAATAGATATTGCCTTCTTGATCCAAACGTCTAGCATTAATACTATACTTTGTTGAATTCTGGATTCCAATCCAAACTTCATTTTTAAAAATGGATAGTCGATTAAATGAGTCTTTCTGATGCATATTAAAGCATATATCCAGTGACACGCTTCTGAGTGGGCTAACGAAAATAATTGGCATAATGGTTTCTAGAACACACAGATATTGTGGACCTGGAGTAGAAAAAGATGGCAATTACAGGGATGTACGTTATATTATTTTTTTTAAAAAATGCAAATGGGTACGGATATCGGGTTAATATATTGTTTTCCTATTTAATGTATTTCAAAATTATTTAAATATTCGTTTTTAAAGACGAATATTCAATATAGATAATATACTTACAAATACTATTTAACTAAGTTACGCTCTTTAGAAATATGACTAATTCGTCAAAGAATAAGTAAACAACATAAAAAAAACAATTGAAAATATGCCAACTGAAGAACAAAAATAACAATATGTTTTGGTTGAATGAGACATTAAAAAGTTTATAGAAACACATAATATATATAACCCAATCTATAAAACGTAGAGATCTTCATTTTTTATTGCTTTTCGTTATTTGTGCCAGGCTATCCCCTACCACATCTCTCATTACGCATTAACCATCAACCATTTTGTAAAGTTATTATAAAAAAAAAGCTTTTCAAAACTACTAAGAAAAGTAATGAATAAATGTCATTTAAATCCAATGAGAGATATGTATATTGTAAATTCATTTTCTTAAAACTTTAAAAAACGATTATCACATACGTATAAATTTGTTTGAATATAGTTAACAACAAACACAATTCATTTTTAAAAAAACAACAATACAGACTAACATTTCTATGGACTCACTTTTAAAAAAAAAGAAACAAATGCTAACTTACTTTCATCAAGATTTACACTTTCTTGTAATGAATCTAAAATTTATAAACAAATACATATAAATATAAAATGTTTAATTTTATAAATAAAATACAAACAAAAACTTAATTTAATAAATATCAAATGTTACAGTAGCGAATGAAATAATTAACTGTATTATGGCAAAATTGAATTAATTCATGTCGTGTATTTTGTATACTGAACACACACACACAAAAACAACAAAAAAACTGGCCAACCCCTCTACCAACCTTTTTTCGACTTTCCTTATAAAAATTCCGTTTAAATTTGGATAGTTACATCCTAAAATTCAGAGGAATAAAGTGAAACACCACTGACATAGCCATACTATTTAGTAAAGTCTAAAGAACAATGACGTCGTGATTGTATAACAGTTACATAAAAAAAAATCAAAAGATGGCTGGCTACCTTACTGTTGGATTGATCTAATCTTGGAAAAGTTAATAAACACAAACATAATAACAAACATCATAATGTTTAGCCAATTATACAAATTATGTCAATTTAGTTGTGATTTACGTGCAAAACGATGTATATTATAATTATGTTTACTAATCTTATTTCTATAATTTATTATTATTATTAATATATTAAATATTAATTTGTAACTTTTGGTTTGCACCACATACATTTTTAAACTTACTTATGGTTCTTGAAAATTTACTCATAAAAATTCATAATTGTTCACACAATATTATATCGGTAATTGGGTTCATACAATCCTAAGGAAAAAATTTGTTTACAAAAAAGTTGAAATAATATAATTTTTTTTAAAGATAACTATTCAAGTCAGTAAAAGACTATATGTGTTGTTTTTTCTAAACGAAATAATTTTTACGTAGAATAATGTCATACAAACAGGGTATGTAGGAGTCTGACACTACGTTACAAACAAGAAAGTTTCAGCAATGTGCCTCTTTAAACGCACAGTAAAAAAAAATATTTAAAAAAATTAAATCATAAAATTTTTTTTTCTTTTTAAAGGACACGCTTTTATTTACATATAGAAAGTGCACTAAAAAGAAGAAAATAACAATTGTCTATGATAACAGGTGAAATCCGTGAATCTATCCACTGCACATAAAAACGTTGGGCGCCCATCACAACTCATTTCTATTTGCAACTATTCTTTGCATATAGATAAATATTTATAATTAATATGATAGTAGCATGTATATGATCAAAGTTGTGAAAGTTTTAATGTTTATTAATTTGTATTTATGTTTCACAGCCTTCTACATGATAGAAAGTTGCGATGAGCGTCCCATGCTTTTATGTGCAGTGGATAGCTTCACGGATTTCACCTGTTATCATAGAACATTTGTATTCTCTTCTGTTTAGTGCACTTTCTATATGTAAATAAAAGCGTGCCATTTTTAAAAAAAAATATTTTTTAACTATTTTATTTTCAACTATTTAGTATCAAATTTTTTTAATCAATTTGTCGACCTTATTAATTCAAATTAATTAGTTAAAATTCATTGTCAATAACTTAAATGTGATATTAATAATTAAACAACCCATAAAAACAAAGTTTTTGACTATAAATTCCTTATATATGTTTTAGAACTAAAACTATTGTTAATGTTCATCGCGCGACAAACATTAACAGACTGACACGGACTGAATTAAAAGTATTGCATGACACGGGAATTTGGTAAGTGAAAGAAGTGAGCCGTTGAGGTCAACTCTAGCAGACGACTAAACGTTCTATTTAGAGATAAACTAAACATTGATTAATTTAATTACGGTACATTCGATAGATCTAAAATTTAGATAAAATGCATTGTTATCCAATATCTATATGTGGTAATATTCTGAGATGTCTAGGACCACCAGAAGTGGCTTAATTTTACGTTACAAGATTGGATGTATGGATGGATGGAAAATACAACATTCAAACAGTGTGACTTAAATAAAAGCGTTTAATAATAAAAATGAAATTTAAACTACTCTGCGGGGAAATCCGGAGCAAAAAAAAACAGAAATAGGAAAATAAGATTAGTGCAGATATTATGCAGCACTAAATATATATATAAATATGTATTTTATTTATTCTATTTATTTACTTAATAAGTCATATATATTTATTAATTAATATGTGTGTGTAGTGTTATATCTTTTATTTGTGATTCTCAGCTCTGCTACATTTATTATTAGTTAAAAAATAAATACATAAATAAATAAAAATATTAAAAGTACATTCCTATATTATTGAAAAGTTTTACATAGTTATATTCTTCTGAAATTTAGTTTCTTAACATTTTTTAAAATTATTGTATTAGTATGGTAAATTGATTTTTTTCGATAAAAAGAAAATCTATTTTTTTAAAGCAGTAATTACAATAACAGCTGTTGTATATTTAAAATAAATATACAAATTATTATTAATTGGAATTTATTTTTTTTTACATATTTTTTAAAAATGTTAAAGAAAAAAAAAGTTATGTTAATATTTGTTAAGTATTAAACTTACTTTTCTAAAACGTCTCTTACCATTATAAATTAATATATATACAGATATAAATATATATATATATATTACTTTTATCAAGAAGGTCATTTTCTTGTATTGAACCTACAATTTATAAGCAATTAATTAAATAAAAAGATTTTTTTTTAAAATATTGTAATTTAATAACATTAAAAATATATAATTATGATCAACTGAAGTTAAATTTGGAGGGAAATAAAAACAAAACAAAAGTAGAAGAACTTTAATATACACATCAACTTACAAAACATTTCATTGTCAGTGTACATAAAGCTAAGTGTGTTTTTGTGTGTTTTAGGTTTGTTTTTAATATTTGAAAGGTGTATCACAGTAGCGAGAAATCAAATAAGTTTTCTTGACCAAATTTTACACAACATTTTCTTATATATTAAAGATTTAAAATATTTCTTTTTAAAACATTCAATTTTAAATTCATGAAATGTAAAGAAAAGGCAATAGAATGCACTTTTTTTAAAAAATCACTTGCATAATAATGAAATTTAGAGAGATGTTTTAACAAAAATTATTTGATAAAAATTTGTAATTTTTTTTTGGGAAGTGCTAAGAAATATTGTTGAATGGTATAATGCATTATATTTTGTTTGTTTCTTAATTATTATATTTTAAATAATACTTTACAATTATAAAAGAATAGTTAGTAGTATGAATGTTAGGGTTTCAAATATGTTACATTCTATAAATAGTCAATAAATTTATTTTTTTTTGGAAAAAGCCAGATAAAATTTAAAATAACGTCACTCTAAAATAAAATAATTTAAATTTGTTAATATTAATTTATATGGTTTAAGTTATACATATATATAATAAAAAAATCATATTCTCGTATAAAACCAACAGTGTTGCATGTTTATATTAAGTTTGAGAACTCAGTAAAATGCAATTGTTTCTCAACAATTTATTTTTTTCATTCCTTTTTTTCAATACATAACCCCTCCTAAGTTATTCATTTTCCAAAATCATGTTTAATTTATTTAAGTGGCCTGGTTTTGAAGGTTAATTCTTTTATATGTGTTAATAAATTTAGCAACAATTACCTAAATACGATATTCAATAACACCTGGAGACAAATATTGTTTTTTAAAATCAAATTAAAATTAACTAGATGCCCCGCGGCGTAGCATACGCCGCAGACTTGCTCATTGAGAGTGCAAAGAAAGTTGAGAAAGAATGGGCACAAACTACAGCAGGAAGAAATCAAAACAACGCGAGTGAACGTCGGTTGGGGCGGGGGGGAGGGGAAACTGCCAACTCATTGTTTATTTTTAAGACATTTGCAAGCGAAATTCGATACACCACTAACTTCTATGAAGTTAGCTGTAAAAGATAATCGGTCTAAAATCGGAGTTAAATAATCGAAAAATCGGTTTTCCTAAAAAAATACACAAAAAACAACAACACGCAATTAACAACCCTAAATATGACTTACCCTCGCTAAGATCGGCCAAACAAAGTTTATGTTAAAGGGATGGTAGTAATAAATGGGAGGCGGCTTACAACAACCTAAGTGTGCTAGTCTTCACATTTACTCGCTATTTGTTATTTACTTGGTGCTGCTTTTTATGTCTGTACTCTCAACCCCCCCAAACCGTTCTTTGCACTGTCTATGATGAGCCAGTCTTCGGCGTATGCTATGCAATAAAGAGGTAAAAGAACGGGCACAAACAGACATTTAAAAAAAAACAACAACAAAAAAAAACAATATATTTGCCGGGGCTTGAACCCAGGGCCATCCTCGCATGAGGCGGACGTGTTAACCAGTACACTACGAATCTCACGTTTTCCGTGAAGGAACAACGCAACTAAGCGCAATGGCCATTGTTGGCCTTCCCTTCACTACCTTCGCTTGTCAACCGTTAATTGTGTTTAGTTGACCCGAGCGAAGGTCATTCGTCATGCTCTGTTGCACATACTTGCAGCTTGTTGCCTCGCACGGTCCGACCACGAAGAGAAGTATATATATAGATACACATTTTAAACCATTTCACGTCATTACCGTTTTAAAACTTAACGTTACAAAAGACATATTAAATTGTATACAATCTTGGTTTCGATCGTTTAATCAAGTTGAAAACTAAGTAGCATTTATCTTGTACATTTCCATCAAATATATACTATTTTTTTTATTTTTTTTTAAAAAATACGTAAAAACCCCATAACGTTTAAAGATATACTAAAATTGTAATGTATCGGATTTCCATCCTTAAATAAAAGTTCCAAAGAATTTGCTCCAATGTCATCCTCAGCAACATTACAAATTGTAAAATTAATTAAATATTTGTGGCCTATTTGATTAATATGTCGAAGGTTATATTTGTACTTTGTTGTATTTAGGACGTCAATCCAAGTTCTATTTTTTGATATGGATAGTCTATTATATGAGTCTTCATAAGGCACATTCAAGCACATAACCAGTGAC
The DNA here is from genome assembly GCA_944989445.1 of Ampullaceana balthica. NCBI lineage: Eukaryota > Metazoa > Mollusca > Gastropoda > Lymnaeidae > Ampullaceana > Ampullaceana balthica. The sequence continues at coordinate 106,387 of CALYLW010000401.1, forward strand.
ACACTTCTGCGTGGGCTAACAACAATAACTGTTGGTATGTTTTCTTGCTGACACATATGTTGAGGACCTTGAGTAAAAAAAATTTTTTAAAAATTAAAAAATAAAAAAAAACGGTGGAAAATATTTTAATAATGTAATTAATAAATATTTTATTTTATTCGAAAATAAAATAATAAGTCATTTTAATTTGATTTCAATGTAATAGACACACACTTTAATTTAATTATTACTTTATTTTTATTTTATGTTATTTATTTTTTTATTTTATTTTTTGTTTAATTTATGACATAGGCTTTCATAATTTTTTTTTCATTTTCAAAGGTATAGTATAAGTTAAATAATATAATCATACTTCTTTATGTTAATCAATATGGAACATTTTTAAATTAAAAAGTAAATAAACGAAGATGAAAATGTAAGTGTTTCGACCTGGTTCACTACAAACTCATTTTTGTTATAATACCTAAATTGCAGCTTTTTATTTTTTAAATTGTATGGACATTTCAATGGATGTACTATCGTACGATGTATATGGAGACTATGTAATGTTTTATTTATTTATTTTTATTTTAAAAAAATGTTATGGTCACTTTTTTCCCTTCACCCAACCCAAATATATAATGATAAGGTCGTAACACACTGACTATGGTTACTCAATACTAATGAGAAACGTGTTTCAGCTAAATCTTACAATAGATAGTACATCGGTCTCAGAAAATTTTGAGAAAAAAATTCTTTTTAGGTATACATGTACATACAATATAATTTACACAATTATAAATGAATTCAGTTTTATTAGAAAAAAAATTGTGACATTACTAGAAATATGTCATTTTAAAAATATTAAAATATGTTGTATTAAAGAATCATTTAGAAAAAACATTTAAACAGTTTTTTGTCATCCAATATATATATATATATATATATATATATATATATATATATATATATAATATATATATATATATATATATATATATATATACTGTAAAGTAATTTTAATATTTGATGGATCCGGATAGTTTTGCCCTAATATTTTCCGGATCTGAATTCCTGATCCGCATATCTTCACATTTAATTTCAGAACTTAGGGGGTGTACCTTACTACTTTCTATATAATATTTAATATTATTTATTAAAATATTTATAATCAAACATATGGAGAGTATATGCTATCTAAAATGACTGTCTGTTATACTGTCAACGTCAACGATTAACATTTTACAAACACTTGATTGAATGAACTTGACTAAAGTAAAACAAACTGTTTAGTGTGGACCAATCGAACAGTGTTGTACTGAGTGTTTAGTGTTGTGTACAAGAAATCGCGGTCTAGAGCCATAATAAAAACGTTTCTTTTATTCAGACGATAAAGTTTAATATGTTGTTACTTAACTAAGTTTGTTATTTTATTTAGTAAAAGTAATATTTATACTTGTAAACTTTTAAATTATTTTTTTTCCCGTATGAAATTGTTTGTTTTACTATAGTGTGCATGGGTTTGAATGATTTTATGATAACTCCTTGTTAATTTGTATATTTTGTTATTTATTAATAATTTAATGTATAACTTAATTTATTACTTAACTTACTTTGTGTAATTGTAATATTAAGAATATTCATAGTTTTAAAAGGATAACAGTAAATAATATATAAATCATTAGACAAGCAACATTTTAAATTTTTACCTCGCAAATCAAATCATCGTTCATATCCGGATCCTATCTGGATCTGCAATAAGCATTCGGCACATCCGGATAGTAGCGGAAACGACATCTTGCCCGGATATCCGGCTACTCCCTACATGCTATACAAAATGAACTGGTAAATAACATTAAAAAGTATTTTTAAAAAAAGAGAAAAAAAAATCCTATACACATGGAAAAAACAGTTTAAAACAAAGGATGAAAAACGAGAGAGAGAGAGAGAGAGAGAGAGAGAGAGAGAGAGAGAGAGAGAGGGAGGGAGAGAGAGAGAGAGAGAGAGAGAGAGACAGACATAGAGAGATAGAGACAGACAGACAGAGACAAAGAGAGAGAGAGAGAGAGAGACGGTGTAAAAATCTAAAATGGCGTATTACTGAGACTGAGTGTCTTCCTCGACCTGCAACTACAACAAGCGTTATTTTTCGAAACATAAAAAAATAACAGTTAAAGACATAAACATTTTTTTTAAAAATAGACAAAATAATTCCTTACCAAAGAAAAAGAAAAGAAAAAAAAAGACGGAATAACGCGTATAATTATGTTTTATACTTTTTTTTTAGGGGGGGGGAGTGTTGTTCATAACCAAAATTAGCGTAAGTCCGGACCGGCGCAACCCGATTACTCGCTGTAAGAGTTTTATGCTCAAGTGTAAATGTGAGGCAAATGAACAAAACAGTTATTTTTACATTGAGTGGCATTTTTCTGACCTTTTGAAAGATGCTTGCCATTGGTGGGGCCGTTGACATTAGTATCACCCATTCCTGGATGGCATCAACAGTATTGCAGCTGTTAATATAATTTTTGCATAACTTGTGTAATACCATCCGGTAAACTGTAAGTGCTAGCCTTAAGATAAAACGTGTCTTTGTAATAAATAAACCCCTTTTCCATATCCCTTCATAGGCATTAAATATTGTCATAACTATTATATGGCTCAACAAAAAAGCGGGCCATGCTAGACTGGAAATCTAATGGATGCTTGGGAGAGGGTTTTTTATTAACCACATTAATCATATGAAAACGTATTTTAGACCAGACGACTGAAAAAAAAACACTTTTTGGGGTAGATTATTTTTAAAAAGGGAGTTCCATGGCACAGGCTTCTGATGTATAACTTAAAATTTGTGTTAGGTGTGACAATTTTTAATGAAAAAAACATATCACGACTATAACGACTTATATGAATAATCTAGCTTAATGCACAAAGAACGTGTTCTGTCGAAAAACAAACACAAACAACTAATCATACTTTGGTGCTTTGTTACTACTGGAAGAAAAGAACGGGACATCATTTTTTTTAAATAAATAAATTTAAGTTAGATGAACAATCACGCAGCATTTTTGTATAAAATATATGTTTTTAATGTATTACATATGTCTAAAAAAATATGAGCCCTTGCTCATTAGAGCTAAGAATCCGTTAAAGAGACATGGTTTAATAGATGAAGTTTATTTTGTATTTGTTTTTAATGTACCGATTTGGATGTGCGCGCATATTTTATGGACGTCATTCTTGATTTAATTTTTCTTATTGGTGTGTAACATCCCTTTTTATTTTTATGAAATTTACCTTGTCACGTTTTGATTCGTTTTGAACTACAATTGAGTCTTTCATATATATTTTTGTTACTTCAAATTTTAGTTAAAGTATGTTTCACTTCTACTAGCAGTAAATGTCCAAGGACATTAAACATGACATAAATAGATTAGAATATAGGGCCGTTATTGTATATTCTGTTTCATAAATGCACAATGCAATATTTGAGGATCGACTAGCTAGCTATACGAAGTTATAGATTAGTATTAGATTTCAATGTTATACTCTAATAACTCGCATAATTGATTGTATAAAAAATAGAAGATATTTATAAGTTGAATTTTGTTCACATATGTTTGATTGTATTTTTATGTTATATTTCCATGTGTTTTATACTAACTTCGAGTAATTTATAACTATATAAATATTCACATATATATATTTATACTACCTTCGCTTCTGTCCACGTGCGAGAAAAGTCATGGTAGGTATAGCACTTTTCATCCCCTCGAAATTGTATTTGACTTGACAATAAGTGGAGCATAGTCCTTAAAAGGAAATAAATAATCAACAAACGCAGATTATTTATAAAAATTTGTTGAAATTGTGGAGTTGAATGATTAAAATATAATCGATATGAACAAAATAGACAAGGATTTAAGTTTATATATTTACATATTTAAAGCATTGCTTTATGATTATCATAATTTCAGCTAATGTTAAAAGCTTAACCATACTTACTTGCATTTATTGAATTAAAAGTTACACGTCTGACACTGAACATTATATTTGACAATGTCTCAATTGTGCTAAATTTTTTATATGACTGAATAAATAACCATTTCTATGTAATTAGTTTAATTATCTGTCATTGACTTTTGTTGTAATTTATTTAAATAAAAATATGTACCTCTTCTATATATGTACAGAACTTTATGTTAATAATAGCCATACTTTTTTTTACAATTTTCTTAGCAGGAAGAGCTAAGACAATCGATGTCAACAATATGAAGAAGTTGCTATGGAGTCTAATACGCATCATTTTGTCATTGGATGGCCGTTTTAACAATCTATACAGTTAAACAAAAATAAAACAATGGTTAATGTTAAATTAAATTTAATAAAAAAACAAACTATAAAACTCGAATGAGTATTTAAACGCAATTTTCAACAAAGAATTTCCAATTTTTATGTTCCAGAGAAATCATTCTAGATTGCATTAAAATTAATTTCAAAGAAGCAATTCTGAAATCAAACAAAATATTACGTCATATTCCCACACGCTACATTACACAAAGAATGTGTCAATATAATGTGCACTGCGCAAAAATATAACATTAGCATTTACAAAGCGATGAAAAACATTAACTATCATTCTAGATTACATTAAAAGTCATTTAAAATCAATCATTTTTAAACTAAACAAAACAATTGCTATCTACAAATTGCTGCTAAAATTACGGAAGTCCAACGAATTTCCATGTTTGGAAAATTCCTTCTCGAAAATTGTTCTAAATATTATTAGCTACCGTTTGACAGTTGTCTCAGCCCGATAGATGTTATGTTTGTCGAGATATTGACAAATACTGATATATTTTTTATTTTATTAATTATTTTTTTTTGATTTTCCAGGAAATCCAGTAAGCCTTTTCGGTAAGTTTTGTGGCACTTGCACATCTTTGGGACCTCCTTATCATATTTGAAAAAGACCCAAACCCTTTATCTGGTATGGTTCAAGAGGAGTTGCTGTTCAAAGCTCAAACATTCTGACCATACATTACAGATATATTAACGCAATTTTTCCCAAGGGAAATTGCATTAATTGATGTATCTGAATGTGCTTGTTTATACTTTGTGAATTATCATATTTTAAATTATTTATATTAGATAAAGCGGATCAGTGCACTTAAGATATCTACCTCACGACGAAAGGGGTTTGCATTATACAACCCTGAATAAGATCCAACTCAGAAGGTGAATTAACGGCTATGGGACTCAATTTGTAAATAAAAAAAAATACAGAAATGGATTTTCGCCAGGAATTGGTGACCAAAAAATATATAAAAACGTGTTTTATACATAAATCAAAATAATTAAAATTTATTAATTAAATAGTATCCTCTACTTTTTTCTAAGAAGGGTTGGCTTTGGGGCTTGAGGGCTAAATGATACACAATGGATAATGAGATGTACACCTTAAGAAAGAAATTTCCAAATTGGAATACACATATAAAATATCTGATATATTATTATATTTATCTGTTTCATTCACTTAAGTTTAATAAACAAAAAACAACTAGGCATTACTTATCATTTAAAATAAATACATTATTATTAGATATATATTCTTCTTGTATACCGATACGTGTTTTTGTTCGGGCCATTAAGATATTTTTTTTAAATTTAATTTTAACTCATTTCTACCAGCGCCCCCCCCCCACACATACCAAAACCAACCTAAACAGTGAGTTAAATGGTGAAATGATAAACCACAAATGTTTCAACATAACAGATGTACATATCAACTGGCCTTAAATTTATAATTATGGACATTCAGATTAATTTGTTACTTTAATGGTTTTTCTACGTTACGCTCATAGATGAATGGATCTATTAAAGGGTTTCGGGGCCCCCGGCCCAGAAGGTGGTGACGTTAGCAATTTATTACCCATTGAATTTAAATATGGGCCTTCAAATTGCTATGTGTGAAGTTTAGTCAAAACCTGTTCATTGACCCAGTAGCTACTATTTAAAATATGTTTTACATAACGCATGTGACGAAAATGAGATTTTGGACCCATGCCTCAAATAAACTCAAATAAATAAAATTAAAAAAAAATTAAAATTAAAAAAAAGCCAGAAATGTATCTCGGGAAAACACTCAAAATATTCCTTAAGTTAGTAATGGATCGGGTGAATACAATTGAAGAGCTCTAGGGAAGAAACGGCTATGTCACATTTTTATAGTTTTGAGATATTCAAGTTTTAAAAGTTCAAAATTATACAAATTTCTTATAAATTAACTAAATATATTTGATTTTTTAATTGGTTTAGAGACATACTTCTTCCGTAACTAAAAAAATTCAAAAATGCCACTAAGCCGTTTTTAAATCCCTTATATTAACTTCGCGGCCGGTCATCTCTGTCGTCATCTCATCATCTCATGGGCGGGCGGGCGGAAAAACAAAAGTAAAAAATGACCCACTTTCAGTAATTCGATCGAGCTTAAATTTGGCACACCGACCCGTCTCACCTAACAATGCATTGTATTAAAATTTTAGATCGATCGATTGTACCGTAATTAAATTAATGCATTTTTAGTTTTTCCTTATATAACGTATGTAATTAAAATTCACGTATTGTTATTGTTTTTTTCCCACGTGAAAGTTTGAGTTGACGCTTTAAGGCGACCCATCGACGTACCCGCGTGCTTTTGTTTACATTTTACGTGTCATGCTGAGCTCAGTCATGCGAATCGGTGACCAGACTTTTCCCCCTCTACTGACCCCCCCCCCACGGTTATGAAGCAAAGTTGAGTTACGACAGATTCAGTCTGTAAATATTTGTAAATACTTTTAGTTATGTCTCACATATAAGGGATTTATAGTCAAAAACTTTGTTTTTACGGGTTTGTTTTATTTCCCTTGATGTCTTCAATTGTATTTATACAGCTAAAATTAGAGAGAGAAAAAAAAATTTATAATAATATATAGGCTGTCCACGATGTCTGGTTTTAACAAAAAATATGGCTGCTGGCTTTTATTAATCAAGCAGCAAAAATAATATTAAAAAATTTTTTATTTTTAAAGTTTTTAATATATATGTCAAATAAACCTTGAAAATAGTTTCGTTTATTATACTTCATAAATATTAAACCTAATTTAATATATATTCCTTTTTAAGCTGGGATCAAACAAAATAAGTCTTTAAAAAAGTATAATTCGTGTATTTCTTCATAATTCACATTAACGACATTACAGATTAACTGATTTCTGTTCTTAAATCAAAATAAATACTGTTGCTACTTAATACATTAAATTGATTTTGCTCTTATTTAACATTTTTTATTCATTTTATACATCAATATATTAAGATTTTTAACGTATTTCAAAAAAAAACAACTTACAATTATTTTTTTTAAATTTGTTTATTTATTATAAATTTTGCTCTGTAGAAACATATTTATTGACTCGAGTATTTAATTCATAGTTGTTTGTTTTTGTTTTGTTGTTTATTTTTTTGCCTAAACACAAGCATGACATTATCAATTACAATATTAAATATATGTCATTTATTTAAATTGTCTGAGCAATTTCAAAATCAACATTATTGTACTGGTACTACTTTTAAGCTCTCGGAACCATGACAATCAATACAGCTTTTACTTATATTAGATTGTAAATCCGTAATGGGGAGAAGTAATTTCCTCGCTTTTACAAATTGATAATCCCTGGATTATTCGTATTTTTAAATCCCTTATATTAACTTCACCGCCGTCTCTGTCTGTCGTCATCTCTGTCTTGTGCGGGCGGAAAAACAAAAGTAAAAAATGACCCACTTCCCGTCATTCGATCGAGCTGAAATTTGGCACACTGACCCGTCTCTACTAACAATGCATCGTGTCAAAATTTCAGATCGAGCGACATAAATTAATGCCTTTTTAGTTTATCCTTATATAACGAATGTAATTCAAATTCACGGTTTGTTATTGTTTTTTTCCCACGTGAGAGTTTGAGTTGACGCTTTGACGTCGACCCATCGAATTATCGGCGTGCTTTTGTTTACATTTTACGTGTCACGCTGAGCTCGGACAAGCGATCGGTGACCAGACTCCCCCCACACGGGTTTGTTTTATTAAATCCATTATATTAACTATACCACCGTCACTGTCTCTCGGTCTTGGGCGGGCGGAAAAACAAAAGTAAAAAGTGACCCACTTCTCTTGTAGACATCGAGCGGAAATTTGGCACACGGACACGTGTCTCCTAACAATGCATATTATCGAAATTTCAGATCGATCGAACGTACCGTAATTAAGTTAATGCATTTTTAGATTTACCTATATAAAACTATAGGTAGAAGTCGCTGTTTTTTAGATTTTACGGGTCACTTGACTTCACGCCAGCCATCGGTGAACACATCTCGTGTTTTAACCAGGTGTACCGGCGTGCTTTTGTTTACATTTTACGTCTCACGCTGAGCTCGGTCGAGCCATCGGTGACCAGACCTTTCTCCTACCCCACCCTCCCCCCAGGGGGTTATAAAGCAAAGGGAAGTTAAGACATATTTAGTCTGTAAATGTTTGTCGCGTTTGAACATAATCAATACTTTTAGCTATGTCTCATATATTATGGATTTATAGTCAAAAACATTGTTTTACGGGTTTGTTTTATTTATTAAATCCCTTATAATAACTTCACCGCCGTCTCTGTCTCTCTGTCTTGGGCGGGCGGAAAAACAAAAGTAAAAAATGACCCACTTTCCTGTGAAGCCATCGAGCTGAAATTTGACACACGGACCCGTGTCACCTAACAATGCATTGTATCAAAATTTCAGATCGATCAAACGTACCGTAATTAAATTAATGCATTTTTAGTTTATCTCTATACGAGGTATGTAATTCAATTTCATAGTTTGTTATTGTTTTTTTTTCCACGTGACATTTCGGTTTCGCGCGTTGACGCGATGTACCGGCGTGCTTTGTGTTTACATTTTACGTGTCACGCTGAGCTCGGTCCAGCGATCGGTGACTAGAACTTTCCCCTCCCCCACCCTCCCCCCCCCCTGGTTATAAAGCAGAGGTGAGTTAAGACAGATTCAGTCTGTAAATGTTTGTCGCGTTTGAACATAATCAATACTGTTAATTATGTCTCATATATACGGGATTTATAGCCAATAATTTTGTTTTTACGGCTTAGTTTTATTCATTTCTGGTTTTTTTGAAATCGTATAATAACCCGCTCCAATATCATGATTTAATGGTTTGTCTAAGTTACGTGCATAGATGAATGGATATGTTGGTGTTTTGAAAAACTCTACTTCCATAAAATCCTATTGGGCTTCTTCTGTTAGATGAACTGATGAAAATTTTGAAAGTGTGACTAGTACGTGCATGTCATGCAAAACTGCTACGTGTTATGTTATTCAACTTTAAGTACTGATGATCTTTATAAACTTTACCTGCAGGAGATAAGCCCTATTGTTTCTAAATATGACGCGGTTCTCTCGTTTCGTCGGTCTCCTTATCAAGTAATATTCGGACATTAGATGCTCTAAGTGTTTTGGCCGGTAGACCTCCCCAAGATATAGTATACATATGAAAGTTTTGTTTCCATACTTTCCGATTTCCAACTTCAGTGCCACAGTTATAAGTGTCTTCATTTTCCATATGTGTCATAGACATTTCAGTGCATTGTAGCAACTGTGATCTCAACAAAAATATCGCCAATGAAATCTGTACATATGTCGTGTCAATTTTAAATGTCGACTCGTGACGACGTACCCGCTGTCTTGCCCATTAATTGTAAAGTCACGAGGTCCTTTACGACCAGTACATCGAATATTGTGCTTTAGATGTGTCTCAACAATGAGAGTGACACATACATCATGATCAATCTTGCTAATGTAGTCTTCCAATTGTTTATTACTGCTTTCTGTTAGTTCATCTATTGTTTGATATTCGCTAATATTTTGCATTTGTTGTATTTCTTCACTTTCATTTTCTTGTATATTACCTGAAATACGTTTTTTTTAGTAGGGGATCCATAATGTTTCCTTTAGAGCTATCTAGGGGCTTGTTTATACCTGGTGGTATGCCCCAATTCCCTTCCAGGGGCTCAGCGGAGAACTTTCTTAGCGTATCATTTATATTGTGGCTTTGCGTGGGCTCGATCCCCACGCCCCTCAGCTTTATGTGGCGAGTGCACTACTGACTTCGCTATCCAGTTATTATAAATAACTTAAAACATTATTAGTATAAAATGGGTATTTATGTATATTTTATTTAACACATAATTGTGAGAGTGATAATTAAGAGTGTCCATAATTTTAAATAGTACTCTTTCAAAAATATATTTAAATATGTTTATAATAAACTTGTAATATATTAAGCTTTATTCTTGGGGGAACTTATTCTCTTGTATTAGTCTTATAATGTTTGAGTGATGTCCCTTGCAAGTTTAGTTTCGTTTTTGGATACAGAATAAACAAGGCGTACATAAAATGACTTCCTCGTCTGTTGTATCATCTATCTAGAATTTTAAGATCTCAATCCACTTCATTGGCGACGAGGATTAATCATCCACTAAAAAGAGCACATGCTTACTTAAGAAGAAGCTTGCTAGAGCATATTTGCTAAGTATTTGTAGGATAATTGCTCTATATGGCCAGATAAAAGAATTTAATTCGAATGAAGAAACCATTCATGATTATCTAGATAGGTTAAGCTTCTACCTTGAAGCTAACGACGTGACGATAGAAGCCAAAAAGATAGCTATTTTGTTAACAGTCATAGGGCCTCAACAATTTAGGCTATTAAAGGACTTATGTGCACCATCTAGTCCAGCTACCAAGAGCTTTAACGAGCTGAGCAAACTCCTCACAGATCACCATGCGCCTGCACCACCAAAGTTCCTGTGTCGAGCCAGATTTGACGGTAGGAATCGTCAACCAAACGAGTCTATATCAGAATATTTTGCAGCACTACGTCATCTAAGTGAATTATGTGAATTCGGCGACACCCTGTCCGACAGACTATGTGAAAAGTTTGTCACCGGTGTGAACAGCCCTGATGTGCAGAGAAATTTGCTTCTCGAGACAGATCTAACATTGGAAAAAGCAATACAACTTGCAACTTCATTCCAGCAGTCATCCGATGCGGCCAGATCTCTGGCGCCTTCAGGGATCCATGCAGTAGACAGCAGGTCAGTCAACAAACACCAACCCCATCAGAGCAGTTGAACTTATGCTAAACAGCCTGCAAGTTCAAATCCTAGATCTAAATCTAGTACTAATTATCAAAAATGTCATCGATGCAACGGTCCCCATGCATCTCATCAGTGCAAGTTCAAGTCAGCAACTTGCTATAAGTGCAGTAAGCAAGGTCACATTGCCAAGGCCTGCTTTGCAAAGTCTTCGTCTGTTGCTAGATCTAGCCAGTCAGGACAGTACCGCAACCAAAGGCAGCACTATGTTAACTGTCACCAAGACAGCCTAACCCAACCAATGAACCACTCTACCAGTGAAAATGCTCAAACTGATCCGCAGCCGGAGTTCAACCTGTTCTCTGTGAAATCAACAAGTCATGCTCCCATCAACGTACCAGTTTGTATCAACGGTAAGAGCATCATCTTCCAGCTTGACACGGGAGCATCTCTAACCGTCATCACAAAGAAGGACTTTGACGCTGTCACAGGAGGATCAGTGCCTCTACAACCATGTCACAAGTGCCTAACAACATACACAGGTGACAATGTTCCGGTGATAGGAGAGTGTATAGTTCATATAAGCTATAATGGTCAAAGTGTTAAACTTCCTCTTCTTGTGGTTGAAGGAAACGGACCACCATTACTAGGTAGGAACTGGTTAGTTGATCTTAAGTTAGACTGGGGGAGTATATTTTCAGTGAAACAAAGCAAGAGAATCTAGTTTTACTTCAATAGATAAAGTTGTATCTGAAAATGAAGGTGTCTTTGGTAGTTCTGGGTTACTAAATGATAGGACAGTGAAGATAAGCATTAAAGATACAAATCCAAGATACTGCAAAGCTAGAGTTCCACCTTTATGCAATGAGGGATAAAATTGAAAATGAGCTAAGTAGATTAGAATCTAATGGGCATCATAAAGAAGGTAGACTATTCCGATTGGGCAACGCCCATTGTGCCAGTGTTAAAGAAGAATGGTTCTGTAAGAATTTGTGGGGACTATAAAGCTACACTGAATAAGCAAATAGAGCTAAATAGGTACCCTATTCCTAACATTGAGTATATTTCTTTGAATTTAGCAGGAGGAGACAAATTCACTGAATTAGACTTTAGTCATGCTTACACTCAAACTAGAACTTCATCCGGATTCAAAAGTCTATACGACAATAAACACACATAAGGGACTCTACCAATATGAAAGACTATGTTTTGGGATATCATCTAGCCCTGGAATTTTCCAGGCTGTCATGGACAGTATTTTTCAGGACATTCCAAATGTTTGTGTTTACTTTGACAATTTATACATAACTGGTAAGAATGACACTGAACATCTTAAAACACTTGATAAAGTCTTGAAAATAGTTGGTGAAAAGGGTTTAAAAATAAACAAAGATAAATGTCAATTCATGCTGACAGATATTAGTTTTCTGGGTTATAGATTGAGCAAGCAAGGTCTCAGACCTCAACCTGAGAAAACAAAAGCCATTAAAGAGGCACCCAAACCTGAAAATACCCAACAGCTAAGAGCTTTTTTGGGCTTGATAAATTACTATGCCAAGTTCATAGGGAATCTGTCTGATAAACTATCATCACTGTACAAGCTGCTGCAGAAAAATGCAACTTGGCACTGGGGTAAACAGCAAGATGCTGCTTTTAATGCAGCAAAAGAAGCTTTGTCTTCTGACACCTTGCTAGCTCACTATGACCCAGGGAAAAGACTTATCTTAACATGTGATGCTTCACCAGATGGTGTAGGAGCAGTTTTATCTCACATAGATTAAAATGGTGACAGACCCATTGCTTTTGCCAGTAGATCTTTGAACCAGGCTGAGAAAAATTATTCTCAGTTAGATAGGGAAGGCTTAGGGATCATTTTTGGGAAATTTCACAAGTTTCTGTTTGGTAGGGAGTTCACCATCCTTACAGATCATACGCCATTACTGGGGTTTTTTTTGGAAAAACCTGAGCATGTCTCACCAAAGGTTCAAGGGTGGGCTATCACACTAGCCGCATACAATTATGAATTGAAATACAAACCTGGATCTGAGAATAGTCCAGATGGTCAGAATCTTGAGTCACCAAATGAACAGCCACTGCGAAGGTCAAACAGGACAATTAACACTTCAGTTAATGTCAGTATTTGATTTTAAAAGTTATGAGGACTTTGACATCATTGTTTTGTATTTTAATTATGTTGTAGCATATGTTGCATTTGTTTGTAAGGATATAATCTACCAAATGATTCAAATAATATAATGTTCTTGTTACAATATATTTAGTGAGTCATTAAATTGTGTAACATTTCAGATGGAATGAATATATATAGTGTTTTGTATTGACTTTTGAAGTGTTATTAATTGAAAAGGGATTATTTTTCATAATTCAGTTTCATACATTTCTTTATAAAATAGCAATGATAATTCAATCTTTCTTTTATTATTGCTTGGCAATTCTAATGTTTTAAAATAGAAAATAAAAAGGTAATTTTAAGATACTATCATTTATTCTCTTAAAAGCTATGTTAGTATGTACTAAGGGTAAAGGGATGTAATATATTAAGCTTTACTTTTGGGGGAACTCATTCTCTTGTATTCGTCTTATAATGTTTGAGTGATGTCCCTTGCATGTTTAGTTTCATTTTTGGATACAGAATAAACAAGGCGTCCATAAAATGGCTTCCTCGTCTGTTGTATCATCTATCTAGAATTATAAGATCTCAATCCACTTCAAAACTATATATGTGTTACTTTTACATTGAATTCCCTTAATTTAAAAAAAATATGAAATATGTGTAGACAGGAATACTTTTTTTTAAGGTAATAACATATTTAACACACCTTTCTTTGACTTAAGGATACGACGAATTTCGGCAATAGCTATTATTGTTGTAGTTATAAGTAATGGTAGACCAATACGGATAAAAGTATCATCAATGTCAATAGTAGTTTGTTTACCAGCTGAAATAAAACAATAGTTAATGCTTTAATGAAATATATACTTCTTGAAGTACATACAAATACATTAATAATGTGTTGTTAAGAGAAAAAGAGAAAGACAGACAGAGAGAGAGAGAGAGAGAGAGAGAGAGAGAGAGAGAGAGAGAGAGAGAGAGAGAGAGAGAGAGAAAGAGAGAGATAAATAGATAGAGGGAGGGACAGAGAGACAGAGATAGATATAGAAAGAGAGAAAGAGAGAAGGAGAAAGAGAGTAAGAGAATGAATCAAGGAGTCAAAGGAGAACTATATATGTTTAGTTGATAAATTAATTATATTGACTATGCACTCAACGAAATCATGTTCGTTCACTTTGTAAAGTATGAATAGCTTCGGCATATTTTAAAATTTTAAGATACAATTCAAAATTAGTATGGACTCATTTTTAACGTTTCTATTTTCCGGAATAACATTGTTTTATTTATTAAACAAAATAAATACAGTATAGCTAATGATTTGAGAAACTGAGATAAAAAAGATTGACTAACCTTCATATTTGATTAATAGTATTTAACTTGGTATGATATTTTTTAAATAAAAAAACACGAATAAATACATCATCGATTGTTCTTTAAATGTCCCATTATTAAAATGTCGGCATGTCGCAAGTACATTAAAATCATATATTAAACTTAAATAAACTTACCTATTTCATAAATGTTAAAATATGAGTTTATCCGATTATCACCTTTAAATTATAAGTTAAGGACATACAGCCCAACGTCTTCCTTTGACAAATTAAACATTTCAATGTGTAATGTATTTTTAAAATAAAATGAATCGATGTTTCGTAACATTATAGATAAACTTATTTTCATTTATTACACAGGATGAGTGTGATTTTCTAGTAATGATCATGTGTGTAATTGTTTGTGTGTGGAATATATTAAAACATATTGCCAGTGAGACATTGCTGAGTCGACTAACACACATGACTTGTGAACTGATTTCTTGTGAATACAAAAAGGGAGGACCAGAAATGGGAAATGAGAAACTATTGTATTTATTTATTTTAAAATAAATGGTAATGGAATTATGTTTTGGTAATATATTAGGCGTCGTATTTTCATTTCTTTTATTTTTTTAAAAAAAAATTAAACAGTACTAATTTCAGGTGTTAGTAGTCATTACATAAAATAAAATTTTGTCTGAAATTTCTGTATTGCAACTTTTTTTCCTATGACATGACCTCTTATGTTTATAAAGGTTTCCTTCAAACACATTGTATGCCATTTTTGCTTTAACGTATTGCTAAGCAAGTTTGGTACATATTAATATCATTGTTACTCATGTGTATTCTTTTAAATAATTTGGGGCCACCGACACAAACGTACGAATTTATGTACATCCTATCTAAAAAGGCAACTGTAAAGACTTCTTTGACAAATGTATATTCAAATATATTTATACACTTTCATATTTAAATATAAACATTGTGTGTTATGGATGTTATATAACTAAAATGGTTTATTATTTAAAAAGTTTACAAATTAAAGTGATTATAGATTATATCTGATTACACAAATATAGAAATCTGATTACACAAATATTAGAGCTAGAAGATAAAATAAATAAAAATATAGAGTCAATATGCATGAAGTGAATTGTTTTTAAAAGTGAACAGACACCAGGGTAGTGAAATGCGACATGAAAGAATATCAAGGTTGTAAGGGTGAATTTATGTTAACATTTACAATTTAGCATAATCTCAAGACTGTAGAGATGTGCACATACTCTGATAAAACATGTTGTAACACTAAACATAGGTCAACGTCAATACTAATCAAACGCTCTATACTATATGTAACTTAACTAATATTGAACATCTAGAAAAATGGATTATCTATCAAATGATATCTCATGAACAGAAACATGTACTCAAAATAGAACACAGGAGATGACAGGAAAATGCATATTTCCTTTGGAAAAAGTAGAAATTTAAGTACAAAAGAAATAAATATTTTTAGCATAAAAATGCAACAAAGTGTGAGAGGGTATAGGATTATTTTTCAGATTCATGGGATTACTAGAAGGAAATAGAAAATGTGAGTGTTGAAAATTTTAATCAGATATCTTGGCATTTTACTAAACCACATAAATCACAGAAATATACATGTATGTAATAACCTCAGAGGGAATGGTAAACCTGTGGTCCTTACCTCTGTATATTCCTTGCAACCAGATATATTTTGTCACTTTTTTATCAACACAATTTCTAAAATTCATCATGAGCTTGACAGAACGGTGTTACCACCACATAATTTATCTCCCCCTTTTCTGTGAGGTCAAGCTTTGACATGTTCCAGCCTGTTACGGAAAATTAAGTCAAAAGTGTTATTCTAAAATTGAAACCAACGTCCTGTACTCTTGATCCCTTTCCCACTCCACTATTGGTTGAGTCATTAGATCATTTACTCATAACAATAACTCATATAGTTATTGAACGTTTAACATCTTGTACCTTTCCCTCCTTATGTAAATCTGCTGTAATAAAACCCTTGCTGAAAAAACAAGGGCTAGACCAAAACAATTAAAACAATTATAGACTTGTGTCTAATATTTCATTTTTATCGAATGTCATTGAAAAAATAGTCTTAAGACAACTTTTTGCTTATCTTAACAACCACATTCTTTTAAGTCCCAATCAGTCGGTCTATAGACCTTATCACAGCACAGAGACCACCTTGTTAAAGGTAACACATGACCTCCTACTCACACTGGACAGTTGGAAAATCTCTATATTGGACCTCTTAGATCTTAGTGCAGCCTTTGACGCCGTCGACCATCAAACACTGCTAAAACCCAACAAAATTATTTTGGAATTTCTGTCTTAGTTTTGGCTTGGCTTCAATCATACTTATCTAACTGAACACGGGTGGTATGAGTAGATGGCTGAATCTCTCACAAAGCTGACATGGTTTATGGTGTGCCTCAGGGCTCCGTTTTGGGCCCGGTGTAACATGCCAGATTAAACCCCCTAGGCCAGAATATACCCAGAGGGTTAAACTGGCCTAGGCCAGAATATACCCCTCCAGGCCAGAATATACCCATTTGAAAACATGAGGATATATAGTAAAAAAATGAATGAATGACTATTTAGACTTTCTATTGGAGTTTTAGCTTTGTCAGAGAAGTTAAACTCACTTCCTAAGTCAGAAGAATGTTTTATCTACAATAAAGTAATAATAATAAAATAATTTCTTTTATTACGATGTTAATAGGACGGCATTTTTATCTTAAGTTACAGTTTACACAAGTATAAATGGAATCAACGGGTTTTATGTTGTTTTTTTTTAATTTTAAGGTTGAATAAATCAAGCAATACATCAATTGATTATTTTCAAAAAAAATAATTTAAGGGTAATAGGGACTATAGTGGTAGCTGTTCAAACGCTTGCGAACATTTATTTCGTGTAACCCGCTTATTAATCAAATCATTATGTTTAATTAATTTGAGTATGGCAATAACGATTAGTTTCAGTTATTGAACTAAATTATGCATGAATGTCTTGTTTGTTTGTTCGTTTTATTTTCTTCTTTTTTCTCTCTCCTCACATACAATTTAAATGTTACTGGCAACAACGGTTTAGCCCTATCTTCATTTTGTTTTTTTGAAATAATCATGTCACGACACCTTTCCTTTTTTAAAATATATCTGAATATACGCTGACATGCAAAATAATTTAAAGAATTGGATGACTAAAGTGTGGGAAACATCCTTTGACTTCCCCAATGTTGCTGGTCGTATTTGCGAACCTTTATCTGTAGCTCGGTTCGCCTTTGCGGCATCTTAATAAGACATTTAAAAGAAACCTTTGTTCCAGTAGTGAAATTTATTTTTTATTTTTAAATCAGTGCAATCCATTGTTACCTGTGTTACTCTTAAAACAGTACGTCAACCTTATTGGATTTCACCAATGTCGGATTGTCCGCTTTCCGTGCATTCATCTATTGTTATGAAGCAAGGATTATGTTCAGTTTAATCTGCAGTCAAAAGAACCTCTAACCTCATGGCACCCTATTATTTTATTTTAAACCAGCCGTTTTTCTTATGAAAGGCGTAAATATTAATGAATAGAACAAAGTTGCGAATAGTGGCAACCTTATTAGTCCTTATTGGATTAGGCCAATCTTTACACAGTTGACGAATCGGATTTCGCTACTTTAAAAACACATTTTTTGTCATTTTAATATAAACTCCAAAACGACTAGAGCGCAAACTTTGTCAACCATGGAAGACCAACTGTATAATCAGCTTCTACAATTATACTCTATAAGTTAAGTACCCCCAGTGGATCCATGACTAACCTTCAGAGAAACGGTCAAACGCCAAGTAACAATTTAGGCAAACTGCAAAGCCTTTTAAAGCAAAAAAAAATAAAGGGATTGATTTTTTACCAATTATGTATGGACAGAAAGCCAAGCTATCTAAGGATATCAGGCCTGCGGAAGATGGAACAGTTTTACCATTAACTTATTTGGACTACGTCAACGCCGATGTGCTGAACGCACAGCAATTCAAAAAATGCTAAATCTAGCCATGAATACCAATATCCACCGAGCCAAGTCGCATTAAGAGTGTAACTTTGATCGCAGAAATATTTGACATTTTCCATTGTTTTTATAATCCTTAATGAAAGACGCCTGAGATGGCTAGGACATGTGAAAACAAAGAGCGCGGGTCGCAGCCCCAAGGACATCCTATATGGAGAACTGGTACCGAAAAAGGGGAAGACAAGTCTCACACGTCTCCAAATAAAGGATGTCTGCCAGAGATACTTGAAAGCAGCCAGAATAAGGACAAGTTACTGGGAGTGTGAAGCAGGAGACCGATCTACATGGCGCACATTTGTCAAAGAGAACGTACAAGTAGCTGAAGAGCTACAGACAGAAGAGATGAGAAAGGCAAAAACATTGGGAAGCACATAATTCGTTTGCACCATCGTCTCACGAGACGGAAGGATGCTGATGACGATGATATCAAGAATCATAGACGCATTTATCGCATGAAGCCCTGATGGATAGGTTCATACCTCGTGGTAGAATCATTTAACAAGGGAAGAGTTAAGCTAAAGTATATCGACTGACAAAATATTAAGAAACACCTACAATGTCAGTAACGTTAAATTTCACAGCCATAAACAGGGTTATTCAACTAATCAGTTCCCTGATGATTCTGTTAAAGGTAATGTCAATGGGAGCATACAACAAAAGGAACAAGAAATCACGGGTGAAAAAACAGATATCATTGTGATACAACCTGTCTCCAAAAAAAAAGCAGATGAGGACTTTTAACCCGCCAAAAAAATTCAAATAAGATGTAATAAACACAAAAATCCTTATAAAATCTTTAAAGAATAATATCAGGCTACCCATGAATTAAATTCAAGTCAAAGTTCATTAACAAGACTATTGTGATGTATACCGTTCTCTAAAGATGTTTATTTTCTCATATTATCATATTATCAATCTTTGTTCTAGTCCATTCTTCGTTAAAACTTGGAATACTAAAACATTATGGTCATAAAAAATTACTATATGTTATTACCATCATTAATACCATCCCCTTATGGGGGTGGGGAGGGTGGGGTGAACATAATTATTCTCTTATTAAAAAATTGGAGAAATAAATAAAGTATACACTCTTTAAGCTATATTAGGCTACACATGAATTAAACGCAAGTCGAATGTGATAAACTAGGCTTTTTTATGCAAAACATTATCTACATGTAAATTATTCTTACATTTATTTTAATTATTAAACATTAATATTGTTTCATTTTAAAAATTATTTCAAATTCATTCTTATCTAAAGCTGCATTATATTTTCACCAATTTTAATGGGACATATTTATAAACTGTTACCGTATTATTAGATTCAGAATTTAATAGTGGTCTTATTATTCACTCGTCTCAGGTTTGATCTAAAATATTCTATCAATTTATTTTGATTTATTTGCTATTCTGACATCCTATTTCATAATATATATATATATATATATATATATATATATATATATATATATATACATTTGGAAAAAATATGTCTCATCCTTATTGTTTTTTTCCCTAACATATTTTCAGTGTAAGAAACCTCTCGGTATAGAATGTCTACACAATTCTAGAAATTTATAAACTATCTCGGTTTATTTTTAATATGTTATACATTTTCAATTAAAATTGTTACCTTCAATTTTTGTTAGACAATGAATTTAAAAACATATTATTCATTTGATTCGAATATGATCTAACTTAGTTTATAAACTTTGTCAGTTCATATTCTTTAAGGTCTCTTAGCTCGTAACATATTTAATTGGGAGAATGTATAAGTTAGTTTTAAAAACAAAAATTCTGACTAATTTTAAGATTGGTAAGTCACACGAAAGAAATGATTTTCACCGCTACTCTTTTTAAAAGAAATGAATGTTGTTTAAGGCTTCTTCCGATGTTGAACAATATATACTTTTATTTTTTTTTAAAAATAGTTTCACCAAATAATTAGTCCTTACAACTTTCTGCAATATGTGTGTGTGTGTGTGTGTGTGTGTGTTTAAGGGGAAAAAAGGGGGGGGGCGGATTCATAAAAAATTAAAATTAAACTTCAGAAAAAAATACCCCTTGTCACTACTATGTACCATAACATAAGTGAAGGTGTAGATTAATGGTACTCGTACTGGTGATGAAACCAAATAGGATCCTCATTATTTACATGAAATTCGATCGCCGAAAGAGGTTTGACTAAAAATGGGATCTCAATATGCAATATAATTATATTGGTGTATGTGATTCAACCGAGAAATGGAAAGATATCCAGGTAAGGGATTAAACAAATAATGTAATCCGAGCGGGGTTTTGAATCATATTGGGAAAAAAAGAATGCGTCTTATCCGACTGCTGTTCAGGTAGCTAGTTCTCGTATACGGTTCATAACATCAGCTAAGAATTTTGGCTACATTATTTTGGACAGTATGTTGGATAAAATAATTTATCACACATATATTTCACTCTGCCTACACATCCATCAGTTACGTCAGCTCCATCATTACCTAACAGGGCAAATAAAACTATAGTCTTTTCTATTGTTCTCTCTGGTCTTTATTATTACAATCCTCTTCTTTCATGTTGGCCAAAACAACGCATTGAAATACTACAGAAAGTTCAAATTCAGCCGCCAAGCTAATGCTTAAAACTAAACAAAAAACATGTCACATTACTCAGCTGCTTCACTCACTTCATTCGCTCCGTACACAAGCATAGATTGAATAAAAACTGCCTGTTTTCTGTCACAATTTCTTTTCTGATGCAGGAAATTTGTGTCTTAGCGAAATTATGTCTACTCCCCCACCCATCAGTTACGCTATTCTGCAGACGCATGTATTCTCACTATTCCTGAGATACGCACCAACACATTTAGCGAAATGCCTTTCCTTATCTGTGCCCCTAAAAAATGTAATTCTCTACCATCGCATATTTGAGATATTTCAGCTACCAAGGCCTTCAAGACTGCACTCAAAACATTTTTCTTCAAATGTTACTTCAAAAATAAATACAATAACAACTAAATATTTGTTTAAATAATAAACGTAGCTTATGTTGACTGTAATGTCGTTGTGTATTCATGTTATGAGTACTTTTTTTTTCATTGAAAACATTGTATAATTATTTTTTATATGAAGCGCCGTGAGCCTAGCTACTTGCTGATGTATTATCCTATTAAAGTTATTAAATTATGATTATTATTATTTGACCAAAAAAACAGGAGCCATTAACAAAGTAGTAACACTTAAATAAGGGATATCATAGCAATATGGGATTACATCGGGAAAAGGGATGACGTCTCGAATGGGATCTCAATATGCAACATGATCACAATGGGATATGCAATCACAACAAAGAATATAATAATAACGGTAAAAGTTTTCTGGCAAAAGGTTAGTACTGAGTAGGATGCAAAATATGATCCATAATACAGTCTGGTATATTATTAGAAAAAATGTCTTAGTAGAGTACCGGCGATATACCATATGGACAGGCCCGGACTTAACAGACTCGGGGCCCCTAGGCACTTAACATTCTGGGCCCCACCAAACCATCTCGAGGCTATTTTGGAAAGTTTGCAATTTAAATTCACTAGTACAGAACATACAATTTTAATTGACTTTAATTAATGACTTTAATAAACATCAGAATAATACAGTCTAAGCTACTATACTTACGTTATTGAATAAAATTTATAGAATCCTACGACGAACTTTCTTTTGTGCAAAAGAACGAATGACGTCACAATTCGTAAATTGAGCCTCTTTTCTCCTATGTTTGATCTTAAGTAATTCTTTACTCTCTTTAACGCTGAGAACGACCGTTCTGCTGAGCAGTTTGACGCTGGTGTGCACAACAGTATTCGGAGCGCAATTCCTACGTTTGAATAAATGTCCAAAAAGCCTGGGGCGCAATGAGCCAATGTCGAGGTCATGTTTCACCATTGCTTAATGTTCGGCTAAAAAGTGACAGCGATAGATACCTGATTTTATCTGCGTACTGACGCCTTGAAGAAGAAAAGTCGGCATCAATATTTTGTTTCATGCCTTTTTTAACTAGTTACTCCAAGGTAAATTCGTCTAGCATCCACTCAGCAGGATCGTCACTTAAAGAATTAGATTCAGGATTTTCTAAAGAATACTTTTTTGTAGCTGTTACAAAGTTTTCAGAAATAATGTTTTCAGGTAGCTCGTTGCAGTCAGACACGTTTTTTGCAGTTACCTGTTGACGCTCATCGGCAGCATCGCTGCAACTGCTACTGGCTAATGCACAAGTACTGCTAGGATTAGAGCCAGAACTAGGTCTAGACGAAGACGAGACGAAAAATGTGTTTAACTTAGGAACTTTGCGAAGAAGCTCTTTGTCTTTTTCAATTTTTTCTTCATTCCATTTTCTTTTCTGGAACCCGCTTAGATATTTATTGAAGTCAGACATCGTGCGTGACATCGGTTATTTCTATAAAGAATATAAAAACGAGTGTCATTAAACAATAGAACTTTGTTTAATTATTTGGGATAAAGTTTTTATGTTTCAATTTGTTGTTTCTCTGTTAATTTGTTCAAAGTTCAAGACAATTTCGGTTTTCCTCAAATTTTCTTAATTCAAGAATTTCTCTAGGTTCAAGTAAATCTTTTTTTCTGTGCATAATTACATATAAACATACAATCATACGATTAATTTAATAAAGCACAACAATATGAAAAGAAAAGTGTTACCTGGTCCAGCGTGAAGCGTCTCTGTTCCGTACTGCGTCCCTCGACACACTGGCTCCCTATTCTGGTGGCTCCCCGGCTTCGACTCGTGGCACCCTGTCTTCTCTCTTGCCTCCCTGGCTTCCTATTTCCCGATCTAACGTTTTCCCTGTCACTATATTGCTGACCAAAGGTATGCAGGTGAAATTGTAGAAGGCCATCTAGTTAAAGGCATTAAAACGAACTTCATTGAAACCTTTGGCAGGTCCCCATAAACTACCTGTGACATCTCCCTGGCCTCTGGTCAAGTCTTTCGACTTTAAAAAAAAATGTTCTCACGGTCCCTGTCAATTATCTGTAATCTGAAACCCAAATCTCGGCTCGGGCGGTGTCTTGTCCTGCGTGTGGTATGGGGAGGGGGAAAGTCAGGGTCGTGCAGTTTTTTACTGGTGGTGCAATCTGTCACACCCCCCCCCCTTACGCCTTCTTCACAATATCGCAACAGCAGCTCAGAGCGCGGCTTACAATGACAAACCAACACAAATGAACCCCGTGCACTTGACTACTGGGCAGTGTATGCAAAATGTAGTAAAAATATTTATTATACTATTATTTTCGATAAAGCTTTTTGATAATGAAGCCAGGCTTTTGGGCTTATGTAAAGATTCCACGGCCGGGGCCCCTTGGCTGGCTGGGGCCCTAGGCCCGGGCCTTGTGGGCCTAGGCGGAAATCCGGCCCTGCATATGAAGAGTTCAAGGGTAGAAACGGTTATGTCCCGTTTCTGTAGTCTTTAGATATTCAAGTTTTAAAGTTCAAAATTATACATATTTCTT
This sequence comes from Ampullaceana balthica, assembly GCA_944989445.1. Taxonomy (NCBI): domain Eukaryota; kingdom Metazoa; phylum Mollusca; class Gastropoda; family Lymnaeidae; genus Ampullaceana; species Ampullaceana balthica. The sequence continues at coordinate 130,609 of CALYLW010000401.1, forward strand.
ATGAAATAACTAAATTGATTTGAAAGTTTAATAAGGTCTGCTACATATTGCTTTTTCATAAAACCTCATACAGAATATTCTATTTTTGATCATAAATCAGATTTAGGGGATAGCTAAAAAAAATCAAAAATGTCAAATAGCCTTTTCTTCCCTTGCAGTCTTCATATATATTTTAAAGTTAAATCCAACTAAACTTGTATAAATTATACAAGGATCAGAATGTTGATAGGTAGACATGAAGCCATATTACTTAGACATGTAACTAGATATGTAGATATATAAAGAGAAAATGATAAATGCATGTTTAAATATTTATTATTGGTTGTATTTTTTTATCTACCTAACTAAATTAATTTTACTTTATTACCTTATAAAAAACTCTTCTGTATTTAAATTACTAATTTCTATGTCGGAATGTGTTTTATAATGGTATTTATTATTTTTATATACTTAAGTTTGCATTTATCCATGATGTACGGTAATAAAAATATGTGTAATTTCTATATTTAATTGAAAAGCTATTCATCATTAAACGATTTCTTTAACTTGCAACTTAAAAAATTAAAAATAACATCAAAATCTCATACGTCATTTTTGTATATACATATTTATAATGTATAATTAGGGGCCCTAATGTAGTTTTTTCTTATATTTAAAACTGAATCAACACCAATTCTTTAGTTTCCCGTGAAGGTAGAAGCATGAAAATTATTCAAGGAGAGCCTGATGTAATTTAAAACGTTTAATCGAGAGGATTGTGTTGAAAACAAAGTTGGTATCTCAAGGTTGACAGAAGAATACCTGGCATATTGGACATCGGATGGCGCACGCAGAGTGGAATCTCGATGTGACAGCCAGGAGCAAGGGACTGATGAATACTCTGCTCCTTATGACTTCCTTAAGAACAATTTAAAAAGATATTATGCGAAATAAACACAATATGAAACAAATTCATCTCATAAAGGGAAACAAACGTGTAAAAATAGTAAACATAATATTTCAACAAAAAAAAATTAAAAAAAATAAATTTGTCCTTAAGATAATAAAAATGTAAAAAAACAAAACACAAACACACACACACACACATATACACATACACATACACAACTTAACTTTGTAGTAGAAAAAGATGTAAATTTAATAAATATACATTTTTTATAATGCTTTTATAGTACACGTATAAATGGTCTGTCAATTTTTTTTGGCTAAAATTTGCAGAAGTTTCGGTCGCAATTTCTTGATATATCAATTACAATTTTAAAATGTACCTTATATTATTTATTGTGCGTTTTCAGTTCAAAAGAATCATTAAGTTTTAAATTCTAAACAAGAAAACAATAATAATGCAACACATTAATAAAGATGTTGTGTTAGGTAATTTAAAAATGAATGAACCTAAGCTATATTTTATTTACTCATCTTTTTTATTTCAATGTATAAAGTAGACCCAAAAAGTACAGTTTCATATACTTGGCATACTCTTGTATTTAGGATGTAAAAAATGTATGTGCTATTCTACTTTCTCACCCTTACATTTGTTTGTTTTTTTTAATCTACAGTCTTCATATATATATTTTTTTTTAATTTATGTTTTTTAAGTTTTAAAAAAATAAAATTATTGTTGTTATTATTTACTTTAAAACAAATATAGTAAGTGTACATTTTTTTAAATTAAAAAAAACGTATTTATGAAGCAAACTTGAGTTAAGACAGTTTCAGTCTGTAAATGTTTGAAAATAATCAATACTGGTAGTTATGTCTCATATATAAGGGATTTATAGTCAAAAAGTTAGTTTTTACGGGTTTGTTTTATTACAATGTTCCCTTTTCTAAAATTGAAAATATGAGCTATATCAATGACGTCATATAATATTTTTTACAGCGCATCTTTAATTTGAACACCTTTTGGTGCATTGGTGTAGTAATTTGGTTTTCCCTGCTTTCTAAAATTAGTAGAGACAGGACAGACTGACTGACTTGCGTTACAATTGAAAAATTATATAGTTTTATACATTATATATATATATATATATCAAATTATGTCTGTGTGTGTTCATGTCCTTTATAGCTGACTAAGCCATTCATCCGATCGTCATGAAACGTTTGAAAACTATTGAGTACCCACCTGGGATGGTAACTGGCAATTTTCTTTTCTAAATTTAACACTCATGGGCACCGGAGGCCCATAATGTCATTTTTTGCTTATATGAGCTATATAAACATTAGTTTACGAGCTATCTACTGCGTAAATTTTTGGATCTTAATCAAACTTTGTATATAAAAACGTAATAGCCAATATTAAAATACTATAGGCCAATGAACTCTTAATGGTAATTCCTTTGGAGCTGGGGGCCCAAAATTTTCAATTAGTTTAAACGCTTAAGATTGTATTCACCATTCAGTTATTAACAATCTTGACCAATAATGACTCAAGTATCCATTATAATACAAATTGAAATGAACAGGTGTTTTGAATTTTATATCTTGCACTGAATGGGCCTTGGGGCCCTTAATGTCGTTTTTTGTTGTTTCTTATATGAGCTATATAAAAACTAGTTTATGCTTTAGCTACTGAGTAAATGAATGGATCTTAACCAAAATTTGAATACAAAAACTTGGTAGCACATATTAAAATACCATAGGGCACATAATTTCAAATGTCCATTCCTTCGGGGCCGGGGGCCCCAAACGTCTTTTCTTCGTATATGTTTAATGTATTTTCCCCCATTCAATTTTTCACGATCTTGAGGAATATATTAATGAGGAAAATTAATTAAAATGAAAAGGTTTTTGAAAGTTACATCTTTCACCAGGGGCAAATGTCGTCATTTCCTTATATTAGCTGTATACAAATTATTATTTGCTTAAATACAGAGAAAATGTATGGATCTTGACCCATGTTATATATATATATATATATATATATATATATAAATGAAAGTATGTCCTTGTATGTGTGTGTGTGTGCGTGTGTGTATGTGTGTGTGCATGTCCTTTATAGCTAACTAAACCGTTCATCCGATCGTCATACATTTTTTTGAGACTGATGAGTAGAGTTTTCAGCGTTTTACAGTTGATTGTTCTAAACCACCATTGAATATTTCACTGTTAATATTATTTTTTAGATGTACGTTTGGCCTTATTATCGATTAATGTTAATTAAAAAACTAATAAAAAGTGAAAAGTACTATATATTATATAATTATATATATATATATATATATATATATATATATATATATATTAGCGCTGCGGAAAGTAACAATTAGTATCTTGATTACTCGTTAGAATTTTTAACGAGTAAAAATTTTTTTAACGATTAATCAACCCACAACTTATAAATGTTCTGGTAGTCAATAAGTAAAATATTTTGGCCGATAAATATAAACTAATTTCCGGACGATTACACGAACATTTTGGTTTTAAACTATTGACTTACGTGAATGTTGAAAATGTTGATAAAGGTTATTGTGTCCATGGAGAGAAATAGTTTGCCTGCCATGTAAAGTTACCTCTAGGTCTAAGCTTCGTTGTTTTGTGCGCTAATAAAAGCAAAAAAAATGTCCGTGGAATGTAACACAACGTCCATTTTTTGTGCAATATTTTACAACATTTTTACGCGATTTTTCTTAAATCCAGCAAGGTGTAGGTCAAATATCTGAGCAGCCGCGGTGCTTAAAGGGAACATTTCTTCCATGGTTCTAACACTTTGCCTACATATCACATGCAAACCAAACATCCACTAACTATCATAAACTTCAGATGAAACAATTTATAGCTATGTGAACGATTGTTCAGCGAGGCTAGTTATATTGTCAATAAGACCCGCTCAACATTTGAACCAAATAATATCAATACACTTGTCTTTTATGCGTTGTTGGTTAAAAGATGTCATATAAAGAATACATTCCAGTGTTATTTCAATTTTCGACAAGTTTTTTAATAAATGTCACTTATGACACCATATATTTCAATTTTTGGCTTTAAACTAAATTAACGATTAATTAATCGTTTTTTTTTCAAAAGGTAACAATTGAATTTATATTAATCGTTTACAGCCCTAATATATATATATATATACATATATATATATATATATATATATAATATATATATATATATATATTATATATAATATATAACATATATATATATATATATATATATATATATATATATATATATATATATATTATATATATAAATATATTTGTGTGTATGTGTGTTTGTGTGTGTAATAAAAAAATAATTATAGTAATAAAAAATAATTAAAAAATTGAAATGCATTAGACCTATATGGATCCATTTTATTTTTAAAAAAAACATTTTGAAATGAATAATAATACAATTTTCTACGTGCTAAACCTGGATTGTTTTTCATCTCTTTAAAAATTCCCTCATTACATACAATCATAAACTTATGGCCTCAGATAATCATAAGTAGGAGTAAGCGTTGTCTCGGTCCTTGGCTAATCAATAGCTTACTTCTTAATTGTTTGTCGGCACATGTACCTTTCGTTCTAAAGATTTGCAATCTATGTAGTGCATCTTCAAAATTGCCAGTATATTATCAAAAATTAATAAACGCTCTAAGCCCACTTATTCAAAAATAGAAGATAATACAGACAGTAAAACTGCTGATTGTTGTCCCTCAATAATTCCAGCACGATGTTATGATGAACGAAATATGACTTCATACAAAATGCACTCAATAAACTCAACAAAATGCTCATAAATTTCGTGAGACTAATAGAAGTCTAATGAGTATTGATGCATATGAATCAGCATCACTGTAACAAGAATTAATAACCATATAACATTATGTATAAAACATCACTAAAATACAATCTAACATGGAAATATTCACTCACGATGCAATGTATTTCTGCTCATTATACGCAGCATATAAACACCCTAACAGAGACACTACATAATTTCATTAAATCCGTATCTTAGCTTTTAAGTTACAGAAGTCTATACAGAAAATGTTTTACGACGCTTTCCATGGTGTCATGTCTAGTTTTTGCATTTTTATTAAAGTTATAAATATTGATAAAGAGTTGCCTTTCTTGGATTCCTCAGGCAATACAAGCAACGCCCGAATTCCGGCTGGAAGAACGTGAACTAGTGGTTGATTGGTCATGCATAAAAAATTAGAAAAGTATATCCCTATGTCCATCTGGTGGTTTTACAAATATATATATATATTCAAAAATCATTATGTCTTGCTACATACACACGTTCTGAGATTAGAATGTAAACCGCAATAGTTTTGAGCTTATCTATATGTATATAATACGTCAGAGCAAATATATATATAAAATACGTCAGAGCGAGTAGACAACACAACCTCGCTTATCAAAGCAGTCTATATATAGAATACGCCAAGAGCAAAGCAAGACGCAGGAGAACACTAGCTTCCCTTGCCTGTTCATCGTTGGTCTTGAGACATGCACAATGCGGTAATGCTTTGTGGCGTATGCTACGCCGCGGGTGACAGTTAGTATGTTTATATACATCTACATAATATTGACTACAACCAAACAAAGGATTTAACGATAAAAACTGTGGGAGTAATCACATCTTTCTTTGTATTGAGGTATTCTATGGTAATTATATTATATTTAAATATCGCACAACTAGACTGGTTCGATTTTTAAATCCTTTATATTAACTCGTGGTGTCTGCACCCTTGATTGCTTGTCGCCAAAACTTTGGATCGATTTTATTCCACTTCCTCGTAAGCTAGCGAGCTGAAATTTAGCAGGCAGTTTGGTGGCAATGATAACAACTAAGTATCAAAATTTCAGATCGATCGCATGTATCGTCATTAAATTGTTGAATGTTTAAATTATTTTATTTATTCCTATGTATCATGCTATTTTTTGAGATAGAGAGTCGCGGTGCGTATTATATTGAACAACCTTTGTGTCGCGCAATAAGATGCGTATTTTACTGACAACACTTTTTATAAACATATTCCTGATCGGTGCGCATTATATTAAACATGTTTTACGACACAACTACAAATTTGTATTGTTGGATGGTCTTGCGCTGCGTATTATAATGAACATTATTTTAGTTACGTCTCGTACATAAAGGATTTATAGTCAAAAACTTGGTTTTTTACGGGTTTTTTTTATTATGTGAAATGTATGGCGAGCTATCGAATACAGTGGAATAATACTCGGTATTGTGTAACTGTAAGGTGATTTTTGGCAAAATGTATCTCTTAAAATTGCAGTCAGCTCATTTTGAGTTTGAGGTGACACGTCCCTAGACCTTTTCACATGATTTTTTCGAAGCACTGAGTAGTTATATGCTAACAGATGCGTTAGATTCAGAATATTGCCTATATTTGCATTAATATTTTCCTATTTGGTTCTGCGAAAAGCCATATAATCTATTTTGCCAGGATTTAATAATGTCAAACATTTTAACAAGAACTTTTTGCCACTTTCTGTTGTTTTACAACACAGAATATAATTACTTTTTTTTTAATAGTCTTTTTCCGATTTCTGATTCATTCCAATAACAAAAAATTGATAATGTTGAGCACGTGACTCATAAGTTTCTACTTTTGAAGTAATGAAACTTCTCTCGCTGCTGTCTGTACTTATAGTAGTTATAATAAGTATTCAAAGTAATGATATTATATTTGACAGGGTAACTTCAAACCCGAATGTATTAATAAACTTGAATAAATCAAGTGAACTTGAATTAATTAATTATTTTTTATAACCATTATGTAAATTAGTCCTGCTTGAAAATGTCTTGTGATATTCTTGCTCTAATTTAAAGTCAGACTTCTCAAAGTTCAGTAGATTAACTGACGTATAATTTATTTTTTTTCAAATCTTTGTAACTGCTGAAAAAGTAATTTTGCAGTTGCCTTATCTTATAAAGTATATGACTTCCTTGTTAATTTTAATATTAGTAGCATGCCCACATATTTGTTTCAATCATTTAACAATGTATCTATTGTTCTTTCACTGGAAGTTTCAATTAGAATGTCAAGGTCTCAACATACAATTTTAGCAAAAGTCAAAGCTGTTAGTTTCTCTTGGAGTAGTCTCTGCAAAGCATTTTGTGCACTTTACGTTGGTACACACTTTCGGATATCAATGACTTTATAAAGTAATTGTTTCTAGATAGTAAATGTTCCAAAATGTACAAACACAATATAAAAGAACAAGATTTGCTTGCAACTTGCAAATTTCGTACATCTGTTTTTATGTTTAGCCTTTTATCTGCTCTTTCAGTGTTTCTATAGCTTTCAAATTAACCTCAAGAGAACTACATAATATAGTCACATTTTGTTTCATTAAATATGATTGATGCCTTGGCTGTAGCAGCAATTAGATCTTTCAAATATTATGTAGACATAGAAACGAAAGCTTAGAAGGATTCTACTACTGTATCAAAAATAAATTGAGTGTTCATTTTAGTTGGATAAGCATATAATTAAACCAGCTTTAATTAACTGAAGAAATTAAATACATATAATTATATTTTTGAGTCTTCCTCAAACTCCTGTTAATTTCCAGTCATGTAGAATTAATAAGACACATTTGGCCTCTGCAGTTCTGTATCTTAAGACCATCAACTTTAAACTTATTTAAAATGATTTAAGAAATGTCGTAGGTAAATTCATATTTTGCATTAATTAAGTTTTCGGCGATCCTACAATGTCATATTTCATATATCAATCTTTACAAATCACACACCAAAAAAGATAATTGTATATTTCTGTGAAATATCTGATTAGGTTACAATGGTCACTCCAAATTGAAAGATGATCTCTAACGAATTTTACCCTGCTCAAAGTGAAACATGGTCATTTTAAATTTGATTTGACACGATGTTTTGCACCTTCACGTGATGTTCTCGGAGCACTGGATCGTACTTTTCAAGCATATGCATCAGTTTCATAATATTGCCTATATTTGCACTAGTATTGTCCTCTCTGTCAAAGAAAAAAACTAGACTCTCTTTGTAAGGATTTATAAATGTCAAAAGTTATACCAAGAACTTTTTGCCGCTTTGTTGTTTTTCTTTCAAAATATTATATTATTGTTCTTTTGAAATAGTTTATCATTTTTAAAATCTAATATCTGATTCCTTTTTTATTGCAAAAATGTTGGTGATGTTGATCACTTACTTCATTAGTGGATAACACCTTGAAAAAGCAACTGCCACAGGAAGTCTTTCAGATAGCACTAGAGCAGAAAGGAAAGTACTAGAGCTTGTCGCAAAAATTCTAACAGATGACACCCACTCTAAAAACAGCCAGATTGTCATCCTCACTGATGCTAAGACAGTGCTCCAGTCTCTAAAAAACCCAAACACCTTGATAAATCAGACACTCAGAACAGCACTATTGAAACTGAGGAAAATAATAAAATAACTTATTCTCCAATGGATCCCTGGACATGTGGAACTTGAAGGAAATGACACTGCTGACTCCATGGCAAAAACTGGAGGCTGTCAAAACCAGGCAGAGCAATCTCTACACCACGAAGAAATCAAGGCAATGCTCAAAAGAAGTGAATCTGAAAGATGGTCCGAGCTCAAAGAAAACCACCCAAAAAGTGATGTATACTTCAAACTCCCCTGCCTATTACAAAACATCATTTTCAGGCTAAGGACGGGCCACAACAAACATAGGCAACACATGTACCGCAAACTTCGAATTGGAGAAAGCGAAATGTGCCCCTGCGGGACAGCTGCAGAAATGCGGAACATGTTCTCCAAAACTGCCCTCTGTACCACAATACCCGGACAGACATATGGCCCGAGGAAGCTACCCTCGATGACAAACTCTATGGTGGACTGGAACAACTGACAGCCACAGCGCAGTTCATCACAAATATAGGACTTGCTGTCTAAATCATCTATGAAAAGATTTTGAGAACGAAGAAGAAGAAGACTATTTGCTAAAATGTTGGTGATGTTGATCATTTAAATCATTAGTGGCTATCTTTGTATTCGTAATATGCCTGTAATAAATTCCATTCGAGGAGAATTTGTTTTTAAAATATTTTTTATGACTCAAAAGGAAATATTAAAATGAAAATAATGATGATTTAGAAAGAAAAGGATACGTTTAAGTACACAAATATTTTCTGAAGTATTTAACATACTTTTAAATCGTCCTAGCGTTATAGGTCTCATATCTTTTTTTTTGGTTCAATGTCTTATTTAGAGAAGACTCTCAATCTCATACACATACTAATCGCACATTTTTATCTCTACGTAAGGGTAATTTATTTAAATCGATTAAGTTCATGTATATTGTTAAAATTGTATTGGTTGTTTGTTGAAACTCTTATCTTATCTTATCTGTTTCAGACGCTCCTTCTATACAGAAGATTATTGCGTCCTAAGCTTATCTATGGTTTGTGTTTAGTCCTGCATTCTTATTAGAGTTTTAAATGTTGATAAAGTGTTGGCTTTCCTGGTTTCTTCAGGCAACCCATACCACGCCCGAATTCCGGACAGGGACGAACGACAAAACTTGTATGAGTTTGTTCTTGCATACGGAATAAGAAAGGTGTTTTTATCCTTATGTTATCTGAGTGTTGTATTAAGTTATCTTTGTGTTGTATTTCTAAATTAGAGTTAATTGCTTTATGTATGATTACTACTTTACTCTTGGTTCTTCTATCCTCTAGTGTTTCAAGGTTTAATGATTTAACTAATGGTGTTATTCTAGTCAGTTTTGAATATTCTCCAGTAATGAATCTGGCAGCTCTTTTTGGATTTGTTCTAATTTATCAATGTTTTCTTTGGTGGATGGGTCCCATACAGAAGATGCATATTCTAGTACAGGTCTCACCAAAGTGAGATAGCATTTTAGTTTTATATCTTTATTACATTTGTAAAGGTTTCTTTTTATAAAGCCTAAGTTTTTGTTTGATTTTTTAATAACTTAATTGACATGGGGTGTCCATGATAATTTCTCATTTATAATGACTCCTTAGTATTTTGCAACTTTAGTTTTGGGTTAGTTCCTTTCCATGATGAAATATTTTGAATTTATTTGTTTGTTTTTCTTTGTTACTCTTAACAGTTGACACTTTTCTGGGTGGAAACTCCTACTCCAGGTAGTTTCCCGTTTTATTAATTCATCTATGTCTTTTTGTAAAATTTTGCAATCTTGTTCTGATTTAATTGTTCTATAGATTATACAATCATCAGCAAATAACCTACCTTTTGTTCCTGTTGAGATGTTGTTGGGTAAATCATTTATATATATTTAAAAGAGTAAAGGGACCTAGCACAGTTCCTTGTGGAACTCCTGAATTGACCTTTATTGGTGCAGATTTAGATCCATTAATTGTTACAGTTTCCTCCCTGCCCAAAAGGAAGTCTTGGATCCAGTGATGTAAGGAACCTGAGATTCCAAAGTAGTTTTAAAAAATTAAGTAAACTCAGGTGGTGAGCTTTGTCAACTGCTTTTGAGAAGTCTAGTAATATTGTATCTATTTGATTATTTTTGTCTAAGCCTTTTTATAGTTCATCTTTTAAACCTATTAATTGGGTTTCACATGATCTGTTTTTTCTAAAGCCGTGTTGATGTGGGAATAGGGCATTCTTTTTGTCAAGGTGGTTTACTATTCTACTAGATATTATGTGTTCTAGTAATTTACAGGTGATACTAGTAACTGATACAGGCCTGTAATTACTCGGGTCTGATTTATATCCCTTTCTTAAAGAGTGGAGTTACGTTAGCTAATTTCCAATCCTGGGGCACTTTACCCTGGTTTAGACAGGTTTGAAAGAGAACTACAAGGATTTGGGACAGTTCATTGCTTAGTTCTTTTAATAACCTTGCAGGCAAATCATCTGGGCCAGTAGCTTTGTTTATTTTAAAGATTTTTAGGAGTGAATGTATACCTATCTCATCTACAGTTATGGTACATATTTCCTCCATTTTATTTAAATTTATTAAAACTTCCTTGTCGCCTGAGGCAGAAAAAGATGATGAAAAATATGTGTTAAGGATTTTAGCTTTAGTTTAATTATCATTATAGGTTTTTTTTTGAGCCCTTTAGTGTGACTATTCCTGAAGGTTCCATTTTTTTAGATTTGATAAAGAACTATAAGTTTGTTTTTTTTGGTTATCTTTGGCAATTACAGTGTTTATATATTCATTTTGGAGGTTTCGATTAAGTTTTTGTGTCAAGTGTTTAATCTTTAAGTGTTTTTTTTTGTGTGTATCCTATATGAATAGGTAGCTTTATATTTCTTAAATAAGTTCTCTTTTTTGTTTGCATAGCTTTTTCAATCTAGAATTGAACCCAGCATTTGTTAACTTTATTTGATGTTAGTTTATTTGGAACATTCTAATCCATTATAGTTTTTAGATTTGTTTTTATATCTTTACAAATTTCTTCTACTGGGCTATTTGTGTTAAATTTACTTAGGAAATTTTGTTGGAAGTTAGCCGCTGATTGGTGTAGTTTTATTGAATTACATTTATTCCAAAGATAGATTATTATTCTAGGTATCTTATTAATTTTAGTTTTTATTGTATTTGTGACCCTAAAAATATCATGGTCGTACAGTCCTGGAATTATTTATAGTCTAACACTAGTCCTGGTCTGTAACTCATGGGTTATAGCTATTTATTTTAGTTTTTACAAGATACTAACCATTAACAAAGTTGATGAGGTTTGTAGAACTTAAATATGTTTTTAATTTTTAAGAAACATTTATATCAATCCATGTAAATGACACCATTTCTGGAAATAGATATAAACAAACTGTTTTAAATTTACTTTTCCTTATTAAAGTTAAGTTTAAAACAGACATCTTAAAAAACGGACGAACAACAAAGTTTGTGTGTTAAAATCTTAAAATAATTTTTAAAAGATCTTAGATTACCTCAAGTTTTAATCATGGAGTTAAGTTTATATTTTATCAGAAAAAAACGGGAGTTCTACTTCTCTCCACAAAAAAACACAAAAACACAAACAGATTACTTGTTAATAAAACCAAAATGTCAGTTGTTTCAAGTAACATATCAATTAACAAAAACATGACAATTACTTTTAATTTCAAAAGATACAGTACCATACAAATCATTGTATATGTTATAGCAGCTGTAAAAATAAATAATAATTAAATTACGACTATCTTAAAGAGACAACTTGAGCGAAAGGATAAGATGTCTTCCGGTTTAACTAACTCTATCATTTATGTTCATCTTGTAAACTCCTTGAACATCTGAAATACAATACAATTGTGTCATAATTGTAAGTGCCACACTCTCATAAACAAAATGCAATAAACATCCTGGCTCTAACTTAAACTTTAAAGAAAAATATTTTATTTTGTTCCTATATTTGAGTAAGTAAAGGCATATTTTGTGTTTACTTAAGATGTATAATGGTAACTTTGTATTGTCTTTATTTAAGTAATTTGTCTTTCTGAATGAAACATTTTTTTTCCTTCAAATTTAAGTTTATTTGTTTTTGTTTTTTATAGTAATTCCATGATATTTGCATTTCCTGATTTAAAAGTCAAAAAGTGTTAAACCCTTTTAGATAATTTTGCACATTTTGTTTGTACAGAAAAGTATTTAAAAATTAATAACGGACTAAAATTGACACTTCTTTAATTATCCGATTTTCCGTGTAAGGGTAGCATGAAACTTTGGGAAGTTGTTGCGTACACCCACGCGGTGGTACTATTTTTTCCTGAAAGGAGCTATATAAAAACTGACTCATCACTAATGCTCCAATATCCCGTGATAGACGCGCACGATACTTTGCCAAGTTCTTAAGTACACTATAACAATGATAATTAGAGAAACATAACTTTAAAATTACCACTCACGGGTGGCCAGTGGCGTGGCAATTATTTTTTTTATATAAGGTATATACAAATTTGTTAAACATTTGCCTGCTGTTTAAATGACTGTATCGCGACAAACTTGATATGAAAACTTGATAATCCATAGTAAAATAATGCATGGCAAAAACACCTAATGCCCGTTCCTTTGGAGCCGGGGGCTAATTCTTTATTTTTTTTCTTTAACATTAATTTCTTTATTTTACATTCGATTTTACACGATTTGACAATATAATCATCGTGATCCAGATTGATTTAAAATGAAAGTTTTTTAAACAGTTGTTACTTGGGAAAAAGGATGGATCTTTTACCTGTTATTTAATTCAAGTTGAAAAAACTAAAACATTTTGGGCCCCCTGTTTCAAATATATGGTATTATAAAACCTGTATGCAAGAAAATTTACTGGGAAAGTGCTAAACAACCTTATACATTTTCATGGCAATTGAATAAATACATATTTTTATACAGCTTTCATAAGAATATAAAGGGACATCAAAGGCCCCTGATTTCAATATGAATCATAATAGATTTTTTTTTAAATTTGTAAAATCGTTTAAAATGCAACAGGCTATAAGGAATAGGGTGTTTCAGAATAAAAATTGCACAATTTTCTGATCTCGGCCTACAAGTGAAAGGCATTAGGAGTTAATACATTTTTATTGTTTAAATATTTATTATCTGTTCTCAAGATTTTTTGTAACAGTTTCATTTAAGATCCATCTATTTAAACATTAGACAAGGTTTAAACGTAATTTTCTATAGCTAATACAAAAAAAACCTACATTTTGGCGATATTGCGGCTTCCAATGATTGGTAATTGGTGAAAAAAAATGGTACTTATTTTTGTCAGAGTGCCTCTCCCTACAATGGAAGTTGATGAATTATTGTTTAGTGAGTTAGTCATAGAGTAAGGGTTTCATTTGTATTAGTATAGCCAAGATATATTCAGTGATATTAAACTTTAGTAAGCATTTTAATGTGCTAGCCTATAACATTAAAGCATTCTATTCCTATGGAAAGTAATGAACTTAGTGAGTAATTGGTAAGGCTGTCACTAGTATTTGAAAAATGACACGTAAGAATAATTTTAAAAGAATAATTGAAATATTCTTCTTAGGCAGATATCCAATAAAGTATAAAAATGAAACTCTTGATTTGATTTAAATAATAGAAAACTAAGCAAACAACAATTATTTTAAAAAATCTGTAACTTCTGCTTCAATTGCATGAGTTGTTTGCACTTGGGGCATTGCTTTCCTCATAAAATCCCCTCGCTATTTTAATTGCATATATAATTATATAATAGATTTTGAGAAGCAACAATTTAATTCCAAATTTTATTTCCATACCTACTTATAAATGGTAATTGACATTTTATTTTCATAAAAGTTTCTGCCACTCTGGTCACTTTGTCACGAAAAAGAATATATCTATTGACACTGCGTTGTCAGAACATTTTACGTAATAAACTGTAGATATCAGCACGGCAAAAAATATAGGACACTTCCCCATAAAAGGAACTAGCTAAATACATAAAAGCGTCAGAACACTAAATTATAAATTAATTTTGTATTTAGTGTCTATAGCAATAACAATTTAAATAAAGGAATTAAGTCATCTTCAAAAGGTGTCAGAAAATGTTTATGCCCTATTTGGACTGTTAAATTTATTGAAAGTTAGCCACTAAAATGTCTTGTAATACAGAACAGCACAATGTATACCATTTTGTCCTTGTCTCTCTGCTTAGTTAAATTATCATGGACCTTATATTTACTTTCTTTTTCCTGCTTAACTCTATTTGTTACTATTTTAAAAGAATGACTTGTAATAGTAATAGTTTTGATCATTGTTAAACTTCTGCAACTATCTAATAGTCTTTAGGACTTCTTACAAAATGTAATAGTATATTATGCAATAACCTAACTGTGCATCAATACTTAATAATAATAATGTAATTTTAAAATAATAAAAGACAATTCCTTTTAGGAAAAAGGTATCTAGATAAAATATATTATTTAAATGAAATATAATTCCCCCAACACAGGTTCTGATTCAAAACAATGAACACAATATTTAAGATTTTTAAACAAATGAGACCAATGCCTTGATTTTAAAAAGCATTTATAGATACATTTACGTATTCAAGATAAATTGGAACCTCTTGATGCCTATTTTACTTTATCTTTTGATAGATTATAAATGCAACAATTATATGCAAGTTATGCAAGCAAGTGTAAACAAAAGCCCCATTCATACTGAACTTTATTTTTTAAATTAAAAGCAATGGGAAGGATTTGTTTTCTGAAGGACGTCTTTCAATTCAGGGGTTAGTCATTATTAACCACTGGGCCAAATATATATAATGGACATACATGCTGTTTGTTTTTACTTTATAATCTTGAAAATGAGTTCAAAATGTTAATTACACAATTAACATGTCACAAATTAAGCTTAAGTGTTTCATTTTAAAATATTTTTACGACATTTTAAAAATATTCTACTGTTTGAAGGTATCCATACACAGATGACTGATAAAGCAACAGAAAAAAGGAATTAACTTTTCAATAGTTAATTTTCAGTGAAAATTGAATTTTATTGAAATATAATGCATTTGATCTCCAATATAATCATCCTTACATTACTGGAATTTCCAGCGGTGGAGTTGCAAGCTGGTAATGTATAGAGCTATGAAGAGGGTTAATTTGAATACATTCGCATTTCTAAAATCTTAACATTGTCTATGTGTTAAAAGAATTAAAATGATTACTCATATCATGATTATGTATATTTATTTGTTCAAAAATAATTTTCAAAATTAAAATATAATTCAACTCTTAACTATATTATTATTTTTATTAAATATTTTTTATTCCATACGTAAGAGTTTTTATATATGGACGTTTAAGAAAATGTTTCAACAAAAAATACAGTCTGTTTATACAAGTTTTCAATTAAATATGACACATCTTTCATTTTCATTCTTTCACCAATAAATGATATACGATGTAGGTTGATTTTAAAATTAAGAAAGAACATACGAATAATTATTGAAAGACGTGTGCATGCAATATTGTTACGTTTTAAATATGTTGATGTGTGAATTTTTTATTTTAAAAAAGTGGATCGCATATGTTTTAGATTTTTAAAATGTTATGTGTCGCTTACAGGTGGTTGTAGGTGGTCTAATGCCTATTACTTGGAGGGTAACTGTTTTCTCTACAACTCTTTAACACAGACATACGACGCGGCTCAGGTATTTAAAATTTTGTGTGTGTCTATGAGTGTTATATAACGTTACTCTTCTGACGTTTATCAATATTTTATTTGTCTTCAGTTTGTAATATGAGAAATGTATTTAAAAACAATTTCCTTAAATATATTGTTTAATAGGTTTTAAATTAATTTTTTAACACGGAGTAATTAATTTTAAAATAAAAATAATAATAATAATTTAAAAGAAAATTACTTTTGAAATGAAAAAAAGCTATTTCTCTTATCTAAAGGAAGATTTAATTAAAAACGTATTTGTTTTAAGCTTTTTTTTTCAACTCATTGTTTTCCTTCGACCCTTTTGCGTTAAGAAGATTCTGCACATCTAAACACAATTATTTTTAGTTGTAGTTTTTTTTCTCACTTTCAGGCATCTTGCACTTCAATTGGAGGAGTTTTGGCGAAGATCACTAACATTAGCCACATCATTACAATCCCAGCTTCAGCATTACAATGTAAGTATCTTACATAAGAAACTTTCAGCTAAGTCTAACAGAAGGTAAGTGTATAAATTATAATATTGAAATGCGGGAATAGCGTTAGATTCCTTTTTTTCAGAAACCCCCAAGTAATGATGTAATTTACTACGTCTGTGTATATTGTATCTAACGTTCATTAAAAACAGTTTTATTATGAATAATATATTTTGGTAAATGGGACATTATATTTAAATATTAAATCATCCAAGTTTACTCATAGATGTTTGTTGTGTTTGCAAATATGGTATCTGACTTCTTTGCTTTTACATACTATCTTTGATTTCTAGCTTTATTATTATTTAAACAAGGGCATGTTACATTGTTTATATAAAAAATATTAGTATTTTATTATTTTCTTTACGCACTTACAAGAAGTTAATGTTTAACGTCCCCAAGTATTCGATTATATACACAAATCTTAAGTATGTTTCATTTGGGGACATGAATAAATTTAATTGAAAAAATATTATTCGCATTTGAAAGCTAAAAAAGTATAATTAATACTTGATCTTCATGCTGTAAAAGTGAAAAATGCCATATATGCACACACACACAAATACATATATTTATATAAATAAGTATACATATATAAATATACATATGTATATATATATACATATATATATATATATATATGTAATTCTCTTTGGCGCCCAACCATTCGTGGTCGGACCATGCGAGGCAAGCATGCTGCAAGTATAAGCACCCGAGCATGACGAAAAACCCACGCTCGGGTCAACTAAACACAGGTAACATTTGACAAGCAAAGGTAGTTGTGGAGTGGGGCATTTCTTGAGACCAGCAATGTTTTTTACATTCACTGTCGAAGTTCCTGCTCGGTGTGTATGTATTTCGTAGTGTATTGTTTATTACATCCGCCTGACATGCGGAAGGTCTTAGGTTCAAGCCCAAGCGGCAACATGTTTTTTTTTAATTTGCTAATTTAATTTTTTTTAATTTTTAAAAATGCTCATGCCTGTTCTCCCCCCCCCCTTTTTCTTAGCGAACATAAACACCGCCTCTCCAGGCATGCGCAACAGGGGGACAACAGGAGTCACACAGGGATACAGTTTTATTGATATTAATTGTGATCGATTGTGGGATTTAATGTGAGATTAAAAATGTGATCAACTAACACAACCTCCCTGCTAACCGACGTTCACTCGCATTGTTTTGATTTATTCGTGCTGTAGATCGTGTCCGTTCTCTCTCCACTTTCTTTGCTCTCTCCATGAGCAAGTCTGCGGCGTATTCTACGCCGTGGGGCGTCTAGTATATATATATATATATATATATATATATATATATATATATATATATATATATATATATATATATATATATATAATAATAATAATAATAATAAATTGATTATTTATATAGCGTTGTATCCCAGTAAGGAACTGGGCTCACAGCGCTTTACATGAAAGAAATAACATACTTATAAGTATTAAATTAACATTCATATCACAACAAACACACACAATTACAATACATTATACATAAGCTACGTTAATCATTTACAAGAAATGTTGTTTCATCAATTTTAAAAATAAATTTTGAAAAGATGTGTCTTAAGTGCAGTCTTGAAGGACTTGGTTGTTTGAATACCACGTATGTGTAATGGTAGAGAATTCCATTGTTTGGCTGCACAAAAAGAGAACGACCTTTCACCAAACGTTTTGGTGCGTGTCGTAGGAACAGAGAGAACGCGTGTGTCTGCAGAAGATCTTAGCTTGCGAGTGGGTGAGTAGACCGACAAAAGTTCAGTAAGATACGATGGGCTTGAGTCCGAAAAGAAATTGTGACAGAGAACGGCCAGTTTGTAATCAATACGGGCTTGTATAGGCAGCCAATGAAGTGAGCGAAGAAGTGGAGTAACATGGTCATGTTTTTTTATATAATTCTCTTCGTGGGACCATGCGAGACACCACGCTAGTATGTGCAGCCGAGCATCACGAATGATCCTCACAGGGTTCAACCAATGTATCGAGACCAACAATGGTCCTTGCATTTCACTTCTATTGTTCCTTCACAGAAAACGTTAGATTCGTAGTGTACAGGTTATCACGTCCGCCTCATACGGGAAGGTATTGGGTTCAAGCCCCAGCGAAAACATTGGGTTTTTTTTTGTTAATTTTTAAAAAAAATGTCTGTTCTTTCCCGTTATTTTACCCCTTAATTGCCAACACTAGCTGACCCGCCGCATAGCATATGCCGCTAATGAATTAGTGACGGGTGAAGACGTCCTGAAAGACAAACGATTGTGAGTGAATGAAAAGAAGTAACTCTGGAGAGACCCACGGCGTAGCGTACGCCACAGACTTGCTCATTAAAGACAGTGCAAAGAATGGTTGGGGGGGGGTGAAAGTACAGACACAAAAAGCACATCTTAGTAAATAAAAAAAATAGTGTGTAAACGTGAAGACATGCACACTAAGGTTGTGTTACCAGCCTCCCCTTTATTACTACCATCCCTTAAAGATAAACTGTGATTGGCTGACCCTAGCGAGGTATAGTCATATTTAGGGTTGTTAATTACGTGGTTGTTGGTTGTTTTTTTTTGGTTTTGTTTTTTGTTTTGAAAACCGATTATCGATTATGTAACTCCGATTTTAAACCGATTAACAATAATTTGGCAGTTCCCCCCCCCCTAGACCGTAGTTCACTCACGTTGTTTTATTTCTTTTTGCTGTAGTTTGTGTCCGTTCTTTCTCTACTTTCTTTGCACTCTGGATGAGCAGGTCTGTGGCGTATGCTACGTCGCGGGGCGTCTAGTATGTATATAATTCACCTACACGAATATTTGCAAGTAAGCATGACGAATGACCCTCGCTGGGGTCGACAAATCACAGTTGGCAAGCGTAGTGGGATGAAAAGGAAAACAAAAAGGTGTGGGGGGGGGGATTTGCAACGATGCTTTTGCGTTAACTTGCGTTGTTTCTTCACATAATAATATATTATTTGTGGTGTAGTGGTTATCACGCCCGCCTTGCATGCGGAAAGTCCTGAGTTCAAGCCCAACGTGAACATTTAATTTTTAAATATGTTTTTGCTTTTTTTCATTATATCGTATTGATGTTTGTGTCCTTTCTCTCACACCCCCCCCCCACTTTTTTGCACTATCTACGATGAGCATGTCTGAGGCGTATGCTACGCCGCGGGTCGTATCTCGTTATATATAATGCGCCTATGCGCATATCTTAGTCAGTACCCACCTTGCACGTAACTCACAATATTTACAAAAACATTATTGAATAATAAAACTTATAATAACTAACATTTTCGGTCGGGATTAACGGAACCAGTTACTTGCCATACAATAGTGTGACGTAACGTCATTTCTTTAGCTTATAGTAATTTGAGAGTAGTAACAATGTAAACAGCCGTGATTTATTGATGTGATTTTTATGTGTTACAATTTTCACAATACAATTTTTTAGGGGCAGGGATATCAAAATGTTATTTTCTAAAACATAGTTACATAGATGGTATGTTAAAACCCTGCCACTGGGTAAATAGATGCATATTGACCAAATTTGGTATAAATTATTTAATGGTGCTTATTAAAATTCTATAGGGAACTAAAACATAATGTCTACTCATTCAGTCCTTGAGGCCCCAAATCTTATTTCCGCAAAAGTTGAAAGCTTCATTCACCATTAAATGTTTAACAATCTTGAAAACTAATGACACATATCTCCATCATTATCCATAGTGAAATGTTCAGGCATTTGACCTTTAAAGCTTGTTTTGTTTTTTATCAGGGGCCCATAATAAATGTAATTTTATCCTTAATTTCATTTTACACTACCCTGATATTTTTTGACAAACAAGTATAACCATAATAATCCAGATTAAAATGGATAAGCAAATTAAACTTTTCATCTTGAACTATTTTTGCCGCGGGCCTTCATGTCAACTTATTCCAAATTTTATTTACACAATCTTAACAAATTCTGACGAACAAGTATATCCTTCATGATCCCGGTTTAAATAGACATGTCTTTTAAACATTTCTTTATTATCCTCACAGAGCCCTGGGGACCATTCAATACGGTGTTTTCTGATATAAGCTGTATGAATATTATTTATTCACTGATCGGAAAGAAGCTTAAAATATTTATCGTGCACCCTCCCGCGTAGTTTTCTGTATGATTGTAGGTCAAATTTGGTACATAATTTTTGCTTACACATATTTAAAAACTATTTGGCATTTAAACCATGACGTCAAAATAGTTAAACTGGTTTCATATCTAAATTCTGTAAACGTCTGTAAAAAATTCGGTCTGCAAATCGGCTTGAAAAAGAAAACATCATCGCGATAATCACATGTTATCCTCCTACCAATAATATCGACAATGAAAAATTGGAGGTTGTGAACATCTTCATTTACTTGGGGTCCAAGATTTCCAACTCACTGTCCATTTAGGATGAAATAAACAGTAGAATTGGCATTGCAGCTGCCACAATGGCTAAACTAAATAAACGGGCTTTGGCAAAACATCAAGCTAACGGATAAAAACAAAGTGTGTGTCTATCGAGCTTGCGTCATCAGTACACATCTATATGGAAGCGAGCTGACACTTATTCATCCCATGACCGCAAGCTTAATAGCTTTCACTTGAGGTGCCTTCGTCGCATCCTTGGCATTAAATGGCAGGACAAAGTGCCAAATAATGAGGTCTTGATACGCGCCAATATCTGAAGCATATTCTCAATCCGTAGTGAAAGACGCCTAATATGGCTAGGAAATGTAAAAAAAAATTAGCCAGGGTCGTATCCCCAGTGACCTCCTATATGCATGGAGAACTGACATCGGGAAAGAGGATGACAGGTCGCCCGCGTCTCCGATTTAAATATGTCTGACAGAGAGAAGCAGCAGAATAAACACAAGTGACTGGGAATGCAAAGCAGAAGACAGATCTACGTGGCCCACAGATGTCAAAGAGGGCGTCATAACGAAGGATGGAGGAAGCAACAGACATAAGAGCTAAGAGAAAGTAAAAAACATTGGGAAGCATAGAGCTCATGTGCAAAATCTGTGTAAAAGACTGTCACTAAAGGAAAGGACTGCTCAGCCACACGAGAAAATGCAACCCAACCAAACCGTGATGCACCATCCTCTCCTCAGATGGAAGGATACCGATATGTATCTAAATTCTATTTGTACGACGGCCTTCAAAGGGTTCAATGTTAATATTTCTTTTCAAAGCCCCATTTCCCCTAAATTTCTTAGGCGTCTTCCCTGCTTTAACCGGAACTAATTAACGTACTTATGTTTTTGTTGTGATGCCAATGTCAATTACCGTATTGTGATTTTTAACGGTCTTTGTTATTCATGGTCCAATCTTCCATACATTTTGTACGGGGTATCCAAACGCTTGTGAATCCCTTTTTTCTGTTTAACAGTGCGGATATTTTGCTAGTATATAATAAAATATACAATTATATACAATATACACAAAGTGTCTTTCTAGTTATATACAAATTAACACGTCCTTGATATATCAACTTTCATATTTCTCAATTAACGCAATTAAGTGTCCCATTATTTTACTAATATATGTACGGGGGATCCAAACAATAAATAAATCCCTTTTTAAATCACTTATATTAATTCGTGGCGTCTGCTTGATTGCTTGATTGTTTGCCTAAAAATATTGGGATCAATTTTAACCGAATTCCCCGAATGCTAGCGAGCATAAATTTTGCAAGCAGAATTGTGCGGACAATAAAATGATATGTCAAAATTTCAGATCGATAGAATTAACTGTAGTTAAATTAATGTATTTTTAGAGTGTCTCTATGTATCTCAATGTAGCAGGTTAATTTTTGTTATAGAGTGTCGCTGTGCGTATTTTATTAAACATACTTATTTAATACTATCCTGTCGCGAGGTGCAGTGCGTATTATTTTGAAGATATGATATTTTAAAAAAATATATATTTTCAATCTTTAAATGATTAAGCTAATCTGGCGCACGATGCACATTATATTAACCATGTTTTTATAACCCTTTTCAAGTGATCAAACCCAGCTGAAATTTAGCAGGCAGACTTAGTATTTTTTTACTATAACTACTTTATATATGAGACATAAGTAAATTTTGGATTTTTTTATTGTCGTATTATAAATGAACATACATCTAGTTATGTCTCGTAAATAAAGGATTTATAGTCAATAACTTTGTTTTTACAGGTTTTTTTTAAATTTCTGTTTTTCATTGCAAATGCAGTTTGTCGCTACTTTTTATCTAAGGCTATGAGAAATATTTTATTCAGGAAATGTTAATTTACATTATTTCCATATTGAATTGTCTTTTTAATTTATAGCGCTATTTATATAACGTTAAATTTTCTCAGAATTAGAGAATAACATTTTAGTTATTGTGCAACCCTAAAACCGAAATTAAATCGTCACATGCTCATAAATAGTTAATAAATATTTATTGGCATATTTTCAAATACGCAAAGAAAATTTTGAGAGCAGTTACACCCCAGTTTAAAAGTGTGGGTATATTTCTAGTATATGTGCATTTTAAAATAATATTTTAACATTTTCAAATAATATTCACAATGGTGTTGCTATTCACGACTATAAAAAACACTTTTTTAAAAAATTTACACACACACTTTTTTAGAGTAGAAAGCGTATTTAAGAAAAGTTAACAAAAATATATATATAAAAAAAACAAAACAAAAAACAAGTTTCAATGACTCCAGTATAAAAAAAAAGTTTTGTAAAGAAATCAAAGTTACCTAGAAAGTACCAATTATCTGTATAACTGTAGCCTTATATATTTTAAAACTATGTATTTTCCTCTAGCAAACACATTGATATGGATAGGAGCTACTAGGGAAAGGGTCATGGAAGAAACATCGAGCTGGGATTCCTCGGTTGACATAGACACAGAGCCAACTAGACTCCTGGAAGACACCTTCATACAGCCGGACAATGATACGAATTATGAAAACTGTGCAGCAATCGTCATCACCTCATGTTTTAATGTGATAGAAAGGGAGGCCCCTTGCAATAGGAAGCATTCCTTTGTTTGCATGGACAATGGCAAGTCTAATTGGCATCCTTATTGATTAAGCTTGTCAGGAACAACTCTCGAAAAATATTCATCTGTAATCCAGCCTTATTTATTGATTGTGTGTATAAGTAATTTAGGAAGACGTTAAAAATGATTATGAAATGCGCAAAGTTTTTTTTTATTTTTATTAATACGCATTTTTATAATGGTCTTAATTCATAGAATTAATACCAGAAGAATATATTTTAATAAGACAAATGATAGGTGTGAAATTAAGTTTGGAAATCCATAACTACCATAACATGATTTGTTTCATTTCCTATTGAAATTGGCAATATTTATTATTACATCTTAAACACAATTAACTTTATGTTAACAGTAGGGAGGATTTAATTTTAATTTTAATATACAATGACATTTAATTAAGGTGAGTTATGCTTTCAAAATACAATGAGAGAGAGTGAGAGAAAGAGAGAGAGAGAGAGTTAAATTAAATGAAAATCGTTTAATATATTATATAGCTTGTATCCTAAAAAATGTATGCAATTCTAAGTTTAAAAGGAAAAAAAAAGAAACGCAAAAAGGCTTAATGGATGATTCTTTTTGCAGATATCATTTCAAGAAACACAACAGGTCACAACGATGCAGATGGCTTGGTCCCAAAGACAACTATGATCAGTGTAACTGCTGGGTTTACCTATTTGCTAAACAAACTTTAGCTTAGGGCTTCCGCATTATCTGCCCATCACACCACACTTAATTTTTTTTTATATTTGGAACTGACATAGAATATCAGGCATTCAAAAGTCCCCCATATCTCAAATAACTTAGGGCCCTTCATGTCTAAATCCGGCCATTTTCATTATACTTGCTTTTATGTCTTACGCATTAAAACAAATGCATGTCATTTAAATGTATCTGCTTAAAAAGGAGGTTAAATATATTTTTCAAAACATTCAATTGTATAATAGACATAATTAAAAGTTACCTACAATGTATTTTTTTTAATGAAACTGTCGTTGAAAATAATGCAAATACATATGTTTTACACAGACTGTAATAAATTACCTCATTGAGTATACAAAAAATTGAAATTTTGTTTATTAAAAAGATATAAAGTTTGTTGTTGTTGTTTTTTTTTAAATATCACATGTATTTTTTAATATTACTAGTAAAACATATATCAACTAATTTTACATTTTATTTAAGAAAATTTCCGGGGTTGCGGAAATTAAAGATTAATTTTTTCATTAATCGCAAAAAATTGTAAACTCTAAAAATTAATTTAATCGATAAAAATGTAAGAACATTTTTCAATTATACATCCTATTGTGTAGTGGAAAATACATTTTATAGATTATTCTATTCTGGCAAAATAACCTTGCTGCGCAAAGGCGAAGTAGGATTCAGTTGGTTTTGAGAAACCGCGTACCAATTTTCTTGAAGATGCGGTAATAAATAACAAAGAACATTGGAAAGTTGAATGTGGTGTCCGACATTAGCGTCATGCAACCAAAATAAGTACAATTATCGGTTTCAGTTAACGTGGAGAAGCTGCCTACAACATTTCGCGAAGATGGAGTTATAAATAAGAAAGTTTAACTTGGTGAAATTTGTCAAATATTGATACATGTAATAATTGTTCATGATGTTTACATATGTCACCTCGCATTTAATCTAAGATTTGTCTTTATATATACAACATTTGAATAGTAATTCAAGATAAATAGAAAAAAATGATCATGTTGCTTCCTTAACTGAATTAATCCTTATATATACTTAAAAAAGTGTATCTCTTACTTGTTATGTTTACGCTATGCAGTATATGAATTGAATTATTAAAATGAGGATAACATATATTTAGGCTGTGGATTATTTTTCTGAAAAGAGAGAGAGAGAGAGCAGATTTTTGTCTGGTAAACTCAATTTTTGACAAATGCCAGATAAGAAAGATAATACTCACTCTCATCTGAACTGTAAGAATGGCCATCTGTCAGAACAATAACAATCTGAGGAGCGTCCGACAACCCCCCTTTTGCAGTACTGAATAGTCCAGTATTTTTTAAAGTACGTCAGAGCCCGGCTGTGTTTGTGGAGCCTTCTATTTAGCTGGAAACAAACAACGCGTGACATTTAAAAGCTTTAAAAAAGACGGCATTACCAGTTTTAAACAAATGTTTCATTGTCATCCCTCTAACTCAGCGGTCGGGAACCATGGATCACGAGCCAAATGTGGCTCTTTTGATTGCAGCATCTGGCTCGCAGAAAAATGTTGATAATAAAAAAAAATTCTTCAGACTCCTTTGATCTATATAATTATTGGAAAGAAATCCTTTTTTTAAAAAAATATATTAAAAAGAAAAAAAAATTAAAAAAACACTCGCCATAATCAGTAAACTCATTTATTTTTATTTTTTATTTTTTGATGGCTTACTTGATGTAGAACATTTTTTAAAGTTTAAAAGCGAGAAAAATTTTGGAGGTCGCATATTGGTTGACCAATCAGTGCTACCGATTAGGAATGAGGAGAGCCATGCTTGATAGAATACATGAAATAATAAAGGTTAGAGGATAGTAACCTTAGGAGAGAGATTGCTAATTTAGGGAGAGAGATTTGGAATTCGGGATCAAAGTGATCGCAGTGATTTCTGTGGAAAAGTGGCAAAAATACGTTGTTCAAGTGGGGCTGACATGTATTGCTTTAAAAAGTAGCGGACGATGTGTACATGTGTAAAAGGGTCCGCACAATAAATTGTCATTGGATCAGAAAGTAAACTTTCGTTTTAATCACGTTCTAAGCTGCTTGATTTTAGACACATTTTTGACAAGATGGCTAAAAGAATGAAAGACGATGAGTATCGTACTTTTCAGCAGCAATGGACATAGGAATGTGCCTTTATGGAGATAACGGGTTCTGCAGTGTGTTTAATATGCAGTGATAAAATTAAGTAAATGAAACGGACCAATGTAAAGCGACACTTCCAGACACGCCATTCTACATTTGCATTGAAATATCCTGCGGGAGACAGCAGTAAGAAAGCATGTCAAAAATTTATATCAAGAGTGCACTTTAGTCATCAGCAAATACATGTTATGACCCAACAAGGTGACTGGAATTCTGCTAGCATTGCTGGCGCTTTAGATATTGTAAGAAACGGAAAGCCATTCACAGACAAAAGCATGGCAAAGCATTCATGCTTGATGTTGCAAATGAACTTTTTGATGACTTTTCCAATAAAGGCAAAATAATTAAATGGATAAAAGAAATGCCTCTGTCGGCAAGAACTATTCACTTCACGATCGTAGCATCATAATGTCAAATCAAATTGAGGAAATGCAAGTGAAGGACATAAATGCGGTACCATTTTTTGTCTCTTGTTTGGGATGATTCAACAGACGTCAGTAATTTACCCCAGTTCAGCATGGTTGCAAGGCATGTTGTCGATGAAACATTACATGAGGAAAGTCTTGCTGTTTTGTCTATGAAGGGCAGAAAAAGAGTGCAGGGTTTATTCGAGTCCATCACTGAGTTTGCTAAAGAAAAGAAAAATATACCGATGGCTAAACCTGTTTCGGTGTGCACTGATGGTTCTCCGTACAAGTTGGGGTTAAAACAGAGGATGCATTTCTCTTTTTGTGAGCATGAAAACATACACATCATAAGCTTTCATTGCATCATACTCGAGGTGACACTTTGTGCTCAGATGTGTGGCGAGCGGCTTGGTGAGGAGATGTCACTGGTGGTTCGAGTAGTCAACTTTATTGTTGCCCGAGCATTAAATGACCACCAGTTTTATTAGGTTGGAAATAATTATCCTGGGCTGCTTATGCACATCAACGTGCATTGGTTGTCAATGGGGAAAGTGCTCAGCCGACTTGCGGCTTGTCTGAGCGAAATCCGGACTTTTCTTGAAATTACAAATGTCGAGCATCTCGAATAAGCTGACACTGAATGGCTCCCGAAGTTCTATTATCTCGTAGACATGAATGAACATCTACAATCAGCTCAATGAGTAAATGCAAAGAGTTGGAAATACAATTGTTTCCCTGCAACAAGCAGTGTTTGCATTTGAAAACAAGCCAGAACTCTTCATCACCGACATTGAAACAGGTCGTTTTACTACACTTTGAAAAACTGCGAGAGTTCAAAGATATGTGCACATCATGTGACCCTGCTCAACATCTTAATATTCAGCAGCTAGCAGGCTTCACGTCCATTCTCATGCAGTCATTTAAAGCAAGCTTTGGAGAATTTCGCGAGCACCCCCGGTTCATCATCCATGCACACGCGTGTGCAGCGGATAGCACTGACCTGAGTTGCATCCCCGTTGTCTCAGTCATATATTGTGAGCTCCAATTGCTGACCCGAAGGCCTCAGACATGTGTATGAATAAGATCAAGTCATTGAATGAAGATTTGGAAAGAATTTTCAAGACAGCAAACAGAGCTGGCAAGCCAAGTGGGAAGAAATGAAACAAACATTCAACAAGCAGACCAGCTGATTGTCAAAACTTGGAACGTGCTACCAGTCAGATACCACACACTGCAGTGTGTGAGTATTGCTGTACTGATAATGTTTGGTTTTATATATACATGAGAGCAGTCTTTCTCACAAAAAAATAACATCTAGACAAACAACCGATCACTTTTAACGGATGTAAGTCTCAACGCCTGCATGAAGCTTAACATCAAAGCGTATCAACCGGACTACAAAGCCACTACTCATTGTTGATTAATTTAGCAACAGCAGGTCAGTGTTATTAAAAAGATTTCAGAGCCTTAATTATTGTATATTTTAGTGTTGAAAATAAAGAAAATGCAGACATTTACTTGAATTTTTAGTTTTAAAAATATGTATTGCTCTCACAGAATTACTTTTTGAAATATGTGGTGTTTAGCGCTCTCTCAGACAAAAAACTTTCCCGACCCCTGCTCTAACTAATAAAAAAAACTATGAACTTTACTTAGAATAAAAACATATATCAAGTAATAATATGGGACAAGAAAATTGATGATTAAGACATATTAAGGGTGCCAAATGATCCTCTCTGTCTCATAATCGGCTAGTAATGTTTCTAACTAAGCCTTTAAACAGATAGTCTCTATATTGAATTTAAATAGTTTGATTATGTCATGCACATGAAAGAAATACTTTCAACAATATTTTTTGTTTGCAACATAAACTCATTGCATACATGCTCTATATTGTTAAAGTGTTGATATTGCTGAAGTTAATGAACTTGCGTACAGTTATACTAAATTTCAGGGCAATCATTCTGACGTAACTAGGTCGAATGGGAAAGATTTTTTATATTTTTCAGCGAATTGTAGTTGATCGATGTAATTTGAATAGCCAATACTGGAAAAAAAGTAAATTACCAAGATCACTTCTGCATAAGCTCTGTCACAATTGATGTAAACAATATTAAGTTCAAATAATTTTAGACGCATTAAATTAGTAAATTAGACCACAAAAACACAAGAGTATCAAAGACACAGACCATACCAAAGATAACTATTGTTGTTTGAATTATTTTAATGTGATTCAAACTGATTGAGAACTGTATTAAGAAATTATTAATATGTTTATAGTTAACTGTTATTTACAAATTCAAAATTGGGACACATGTCTCAACTCCTGATGTAGGTTTTTGTATGACATCTGCATCCTTCCACCTCGCAAGACGATGGTGCATCAACGTTGGGTTGCGTTTCCTCGTGTGGCTGTACAGTCATTTCCTTGAGTGACAGTCCTTACCACATCTTTTGCACACGAATTATGTGCTCTCTAACGTTTTGGTATTTCCCCTAGGTCTTCTGTCTTTAGCCTCCTCCATCATTCGGTCCTCGGCTACTATGACGCCCTCTTTTAAAACTGTGCGTCATGTAGATCGGTCTTCTTCTTTACACTCCCTGTCACATTTGCGTATTCTGGCTGCTTTCATGTCCATTTGATTTGAAAGCAAGGAAAAATATGAAATGATATGCAAGAACTATTTTAGTTTGAATCCAAAACAAACAGTACCGTATATACTCGTTCTAGAGCCCGTTCGTTCATAAGCCGACCCCTCCCCCCACCTTCTGAAAAGAAAAGTATTAAAAGTGTATAACCCGAACGCAAGCCGATCCACCAAAAATAATAGGACATCTTTAAAAAAAATGGGACATATTTTTTTTTAACTACAAGCTAAATCGGTCATTATGTTTGTTTACTTTTTACTGCCTATCTTTGTCTTTCCGCTCTTTGTTAAGCAAGAGTTACTGGTTTTTAAAAACACAAATTATTTGGTAAACAGTGACGAAAGCGCGTAAATTAAAATCGGTGGTTGGAAAAAAAATTTGTAAAACAATTTATTAAAGCGTTCACTAAAATAAATAAAATGATTAAATAAGGTGAGTGCTGAATTCTAATGGCATATTATAGCTTCTGATAGAGCAGTCGAATCTTGTAGAATGTAGAAAAGGACATTTATAATCTACAATAACAACACCGATATTCAATATCCATGCAGAAATCACCTATGACCCGCTCATAAGCCGACCCCCCACACACTTTTTCCCCTAGATTTTGTCCAAAAAAGTTCGGCTTGCGAATAAGTATATACGGTATATCTGGTTAAAAGGGTATTTCATTTAATAAAAGAGATTCCATGGCTTCATATTCACAATGGAAAGTCTAAGAAAAATTGAGATTTTTTCATTTGAAATGATCTTATTTGGGTACGTTGAAAAGGTTGTGATAAGAATGTAATTTTATAATTAACACGTTAATTTGTTTTTTTCCTCCTTTAAAATGTTGATGTCTCATTCGTACTTTAAAAATATGTCTTCACAGTACTTCTATGTTAAGATTTTAAAATATTTATTAAATGATAAGCTTTAGTTGACTATAATAGTTTCACGGTACGTCAAATTGAGCCTGATCGTTTATCTGCTGGATGTACCAGGCAGACTTCACCAAAGACTATTCCCAGAGCAAACATCTTGACTCATTTCATTCTTTCAGATAGCCTTTTAAACGCAAGACTCTGAACTTTTGAAGAGAATAGTTTAATACCTTGTTGTTACCTGCAGAGTCTGTTCACAGTTAGGAAACTGATGACGATTTTACAAAGAGACAACCATCAAGTGTATCAGATCGTCACAACGCCTTCAATGAAGTGCGTTGCTCAGGGTTGTCGGCGAACAGGGGTATAATAACCCATTTGGTTAAAAGGGAATTCCTGGAGGTAAAACATTCTCATATGGTACATACAAAATCCGCCAGAATTTAATCGTTTAATCCATCATGAGTAATGTGACGAAATGTATGGCCTCACAATTCTCTGTTGCACTGTAAACAAAGGGGAGAGACTCTACTATCATAAAATCACAATATGTGCGGAATGGATAATAGTTACATATTAAGAAATGGGGCTTACTCACGGGAGGCCTGAATTCGTCACTTCAAGTTATTAATTTTCCCTGGAAAAAACTTATTAGAAACCAATGAGAGACAGAGCCACCATATATTATATAAGACCGAGCGAACGGACATTCTGTTGTTTTTTTTTCCTGCCAAGCACTGACTGCTTGAGAGTGGCGTAGTGAACATATTCTTTATCGGACAGGATATAATATATTTCATACTTGGTTTTGGAAACCTGGCAATTCTTACCAGTCCAGTAAGATTAAATTATAAATTGACTTGACTCATTGTGTATTATATAATTATCTGCATATAATTAATTATTGGTTATTAGTTAGTTCCATTTCATTTAATTGTTAGAATAGTTCGTACTTGTCTGTTATCCGACCACAAAAAAGAAAAAAATAACAATTAATATCGTCACATTTAATTAACAATCTATAATGTCAAATTTAACTAACAATGAATAATGTCACATGTAATTAACAATGAATATAGTCAGCTGGTGTTCATGTTCCATTATCCCGGTTGCCATAATGTCACAATGCCATCGATGATGGTGTCAAAAGGATCAGTGTCTCATTTTCACCTACTTTCTCCACATGTACTCACACATATAAGAGTCCATCATTTGACGATGAGTCCCGTTGTGGCGTTTTTTTTTCTTCCTTTGCATATTTCCATGACCGCTCGATTCGGTTGGTGTAAGCAGACCGAATAAGTACCGAATATTTCACCACACGGTCTGGGTTCGCCTTGTGGCGCTACGGGGGATATTTTTAAATATTCCACGTATGCTCGTTATATATGTTTGCTTGCACACACAATCTCCGGGAGATGGATAGTAAAGTAGTTTGTGTTAGATACATTATGTTGAATATTTTGCTTACCGAACCCACGTATCAGATAGGCATGCAGCCATGGCAGTAGGACTTAAACATTTATTTACAGTATATATCTATGTTCATAATTAATTTACATTTTATATTAATATTAGTACTATCCTCTTTTGGCACCTTGCTCTCAATGGATCGGTGGTCTAAAGGAGGACAATGTATACTAAAGCGATAGAAAACTCCCCGAGTTTAATTTCTATTTTAGCCTGGTTCTTGGTTTGTCCACCAAGTCCACTGAGCTACACCAACCTACAACACGGTGTGTATTATCAGGACCGGCCTGAATCCTCGACACAAGGATCAAGACCCCGACAAGTCCCTCGACTGTGTCATGCCGGGTCAAGTATCCGGTACCCTCCCTCATTTCTTTCGTATATCACAGGACATGGGGGAGATGATCATCGCAGTATCGGTCTAGCAAACGATCAAGTCAACTATATTTTACAAGCAAAACCAAACCTAGTGTGTGTGCTGCATCCGTCTTACTAGAGGCGAACACGTTCTATGCCTAGGCGTAATCTACATATGTATTGCCTTAGCTTCGAGCTAGCTGCATTTGACTTATTACAAGTTAAAGACAACACAACCTGATATCAAGCAATATCACACCCTAATAAGCTGTGTAAACTGTGTCATAACATACAGTACAGTTCACCAGCCTACATAATTATACATACAAGCCTAATGGATGAAGGAAGTATTGCATCATCTGCCAGTACTACCCCCACAGCAGATGTAGGGAATAGGAGCACCAGATTGCAAGCAAGGCACAACACAACCAGTGGACTGTGCTATCAAATATCATCTCAGTATTTCACCTATAAAAGCTAAATTAAAAAGGCAAGCTTTGATCATGATATTGCTGGCCAAAAGGGACCATGTATATGATACTTAAAATTAATGAAGTAGTGATATTTCAAGCCCATTTTAAAAATTATAATTAAATTTTATTCATTTAATTTACATCCTAATTCGTCTTTTATGTATCATTTGTGCGGAGATCACTAAAGTATCTCCGTGCGTGTGTGAGGTTAATTGTTAACGTAAAACCCCTAGACACGAAGCCATACAAATACCAAAAGTAGGTATATTTACGTATATTAATACGATTCTTCGGCTTTTGCAAGAGAGAGGAAACCTAAAATTGAAGTGAACCACTGTATGATCCAAGTTTGAAACTAAATTAAGCACCTTTGTCAGCAAAAGTTGCGAAGTACGCCCAGGTACACGTACTTTACTCTATAAATGCCAGTAAATTATTTGCTATTCAGCATAATGAGACCACTTATTGCAGTAGTAATGCGCAGCCTACGGAACATGCTCGATACAAAGGTTTACACACAATTGAAAAGGAAACGTTGTTTTACTTCTCTTCTTGAACTGCGATGTCAAGAAATTGATGTACTCAATGAGTTCGTGTACTCAAGGAATTGATGTACTCAAGGAATTGATGTACTCAAGGAATTGATGTACTCAAGGAATTGATGTACTCAAGGAATTGATGTACTCAAGGAATTGATGTACTCAAGGAATTGTTGTACTCAAGGAATTGATGTACTCAAGGAATTGATGTGTGTCTCATGTACGTGTCTCATGTACGTGTGTCTCATGCATTTGTCTCCTGCAAGTGTGCCTCATTCGCGTGTGTCTCATACATAAGCCTAAGCCAGATGTCTCATAGCAACATGTGTCTTTGCTTTCCGTAAGAATGTTTAAAAGAAAAATTGAAAAAAAAACCAACAAATATTAATTTTTGTGTGAAATTCTTATACTTTTGAGAACCTTTCATTGTAAGATAATTTACGGCATTAAATAAAGTCGTATCGGTACTGTTACGTAAGGTGGGTTTAATGAAGTAGAAGCAAGAAATTCTCTCTAGTGATACACTAAACGTAAAATTGGGTTTTAGTGCTAGACAATTAAAGTATTCCTTACACCAAGCGCTCTCTGATCAATGCATTTTCTAAATGAAGAACTGAAATTAAATTTATATATATATATTTGTATCAATAAAATTTACGTCTCAACAATAATGAAATACATACAGGTGTTTAGTATTTTTTCTTTATGTTTAAACAACATTTTTTTTAAATTATTTTTTTTTAATTTGTCGGGATACACAAATTACAGATAATCAAATTGTGATTTTTAATATATTATTTTTATTTTAAAAAACACGCTTGTTTTGAAAATGAAATAGACTACCTTGAAAACTGACTGGCAGTAGGGATGCATTTAAGAATATCGTCGAACGCCTAGCTGGACAAGAAACGATCGATGGCCTCAGAGATTAGCACTGGATGAATTTCTGACAGTCCCAATGGTGGGCCTAATTTCAATTGATAAACATCATGTCACGGCAAAAATTGGATTACTTTACAAATGACAATGGCGTAGAAAATGACAGGGGTGATTTACAATTTACCGAGAAAAAATTGATACACAAAGTATGGCGAAACAAGTAGATTTATTCTAATACATGGACCCATCAGATAGACATACTGACTTCTGCTAGCAAAATCGTGTAGGTGAAAAATATATTTGCTGTTATTTATACTATTAAAAAATAAGATTTCCTTTTTGATGGAGAAGCAAAAAATACAATGTCGGATATGTCATTACACAAACCAACTGCCAATAAAATCCAGTTATGATGTTCGCACATTTTACACTACCATCTACAAGCTTCAAATATTCCTTTTAAGAGATCTATTTAACCCTTCATCTTGTCACATTCAAAATATATAGAGATAACGGGCTTAATACACACAAGTTTTTTCCCGAACTTTGCCACTTGCTATAATCGTTTAATGACTCAAACCAAGCTTTAGAGTTTGTTGCCACTGCAGTGATCTTGTCACCGATTAGTTCATCGTGTTCATTTCTTTTAAGTCTCAATTTCTCAGCATAGGAACCTGACATCCGGGGATATATTCACTCTTTTTACTCACTTGGATACCCCTTTGCACACACTAATAACATTTAGATGTAGGGCACACAGCTAAACTAAATAGCGATTCATTTTATCTTATGATGAAACTATTGTAAGTATGTACACCCCTACCGCCTTAATATAAATAAATAAATAACATATTTTCTATAATACTTTAATCTTTTAATAGTAATATAAGTATTTTAATTAGTAAGATTAAATGCTGAAACATTTAAAATGTGAGAGTAATATCATTTTAAAGTCAAGTCTCTTTTTTTTAAAGCGCAAATGTACTACTAATTTGTTAATAAAACAACCCCGTAAAAACAAAGTTTTTGACAATAAATCCCTTATATATGAGACATAACTAAAAGTATTGATTATGTTCAAACGCGACAAACATTTACAGACTGAAACCGAATTTATATCCCCTGGCTTTAAAACTGGGGGAAGGGGGAGGGGGTTTGGACATGAATGGATGGCGTCAACGCGTTAGCTCAACACCTGATTAAAACACGAGATGTGTTCACCGATGGATGGCGTGATGTCAAGTGACACGTAAAATGTAAAAAATAGTGACCGCTACAAATAGTTTATATAGATAAACTAAACATGCATTAATTTAATAACTGTGCGGTCGATCAATCTGCATTTTGATACGATGCATTGTTCGGTGACACGGGTCCGTGTGCCAAATTTCAGCTCGATACTTTCACGGCAAGTGGGTCATTTTTTTACTTTTGTTTTTCCGCCCGCCCAAGACAGACAGAGAGAGAGAGAGAGAGAGAGAGATCATGACAGAGAGACAGAGACGGCGGTGAAGTTAATATAAGGGATTTAAAAAGCAATGTTTCATTGTAGCAACTGCACACCATGCTTCAGTGTTGGTTGTCAACGTGATTTTAACAATCAATGCATTGCTGATAAGCACTATATGGACATAAGAAGAGACTAAAATGACTGTGGAAACTTACTTAACCAAGATGTTAGAAGTCATTTTTATATTAGCGGCAACTTGAAAATGATTGTGGAAGACAATTATGGCCTTATAAGGAGTGAAATAGATTTACAATGTGTTACCTTGTTGGTTTTTGTTAGCGCATTTTTGTTGGCACGGGTTCAAAATAGCGACTGTAAAAAAACAGCGACTGTCATAACAGTGACTTCACCGCATAGCTATTCTTGTCCAACCGTTCACATAACACAGTGGTTCCTTTTCATTGTCTAAACATACCCAAGGACCCCAAGTGAAAAAACTACATTCATGCATAGTACAAAAATAAGAACTCCGAAAAATAGTAAAATTTTGATGAAGTATGTATTGAAATTAAACAATTTCATTAAAATAAAATGTACACATGGCTTGGATAAACTTATGCTACATACACAAGCACTCATTCATATACAAACAGCTGCTCAGTAAAATAAAATTATATCAACAAATAATTTAAAAAATATGATTAAATTTGTCTTAGCTACATGATGCATACATGAATTTAAAGGAAGATTTAAAACATAATAAAAAAACCAAGGTTACTTAAATTATGTGACATTTATCTCATTTTGATGAAGTATTTATTGACATTAAAAAGTGTGTTTAAAATAAAAATTAAAAAACAATTACCTTATGCTACAAATACTCGCATTCATTCAAATACAAACAACTGCTCTGTAAAAATAAAATTATATCAACTAAAATTAAAAATAACATTTAATTTTTGAAACGTCCTGTGGTCGAACTGACCGGGGGTTACATAATGACATGTTACGAAGGCTAGAATAAATGACGACCACGGACCCCATGTTATGGAGAATGTATTTACCTTTATAAAAAATAGATGATGCCACCTCTGCCCCTTCCACCGTAATTCCACTCAATTAATCAACTGCATCTATGTTTGCTAATCTCTATCGATATTTCTGCAAAATATATTTCACTGAAGTAATAGCAGTTATAATTTTAATTTTTTTTTAACATAATTATTTTTTTAATGTGTCTCGAAAATGTGTATACACTCTTTACAGCACCAACATTTATATATACACACCTCCAGTTGATTTTATTTAATTGTGTATTGTCACTTCTGTACAAACAAAACCTACATGGCTTATCATGTAATCCTTGTCTTGATTTTATATACTCCATTGTAGGCTAGGCACAGTAATCTTTTCAAACATTATCACAAGCAAAAGAAAAAAAAAGTCGCTGTTTTTATGCAGTCGCTGTTATGATGCAGTCACTGTTATGATAGTCACTGTTTTGATACATTCGATAATTTGAAGTCGCTATTATGACGGTCGCTGTTTTGATACAGTCGCTATTTTAAAGCCACTATTATGACGGTCGCTGTTTTGACAGTCGCTACTCTGCCCGGATGCGTATCACCGGCAGAAACCACTTAACATTGAGCACCAAAGTAACACAATAGAAATGTATTGAGCAAATCATCCAATGTGACTATTTACTTCACGCAACAATTTTTTAAAACAATTTTAATTACCGTAATATGTATAAACTAATTTATCTTTGCACTATTTTGTAATTGAGTATTTTTTTTTAAAATAAATATTTCAGTTACATTTATTGCCAGTTAAAATTAATTGCTATGGTATTTTATAAAATCATTTACAAAGATATTTCATAACAGAACATACCTATGAATAAATACGCATTACTAAAAGATATTATATACTTTTTTAAACAAAAAAATGGCATTAAAAATAAAATAAAATAATGCAACTTACTGTCTCAATCAACGACAACCAAAAAAAACTAATTTATTAAATAATATTAATAATGATGTTTAGAAAAATCCATAGTACATATTATATTTGTATTTATTATATATTTGTATTTTTTTTTAAATTGCTCATTTTTTCAGAAAGGTGATGAGTTCTTGAAACTAAAAACAGATTAAAGCAAAATAAAATGTAGTATTCAACGTATATTTAATATTGAATTGTTAATTTTCAAGCTGCACATTAATTGAAAAATACATCACACTTTTAATTTAATTTTTTTTAAATTTTGCTAAGTTTTAGCCGCTCTATTGAATATAAAGTATATATTACAACTAGTGTCTTACCCATACAAAATAACGGAAGTTTTCAAAACAAATATATTTCAGTTGAAATTAATTAATTCAATAATTAAAGAATAAGAAAATGTAGATACAAAAAATATATCTCATTTCCATATTGAACAATTTTATTCGGACGTTTGAAAAGAGTTATTTTTGGTGCAGTTTTTTTTTCAATGCCTTTTTGTTTTTAGTGGTGCACTTTCTAAAATTACATAGCATTACGAACGAACATACATAGCACATTATATAGATTGATTATAAATAAAGCAAAAATTGTAAAACTTCAACTTTTCTTCTAAATAAAATATAAATCAAAATCTTCAAACGTTTAATAATTGGATATGAATCATATCAGATATGTATAGTTGTGATATTTTATTTTCCTTATTTTTTTAAAGTGTCATTTAAAAAATTTTTTATCTATTGGTAATAAGAATCAATAAGTAAGCATATTTTAATATTGAAAATAAAGGGATGCATCAGTCATAAAAATAGATAAGTATTTGTTACCTCATTTAGCAAACTCATATCTGTTACACATTCATTCTAATCCAATCATTGTTAAATCCAATGCAGCACATCTGCTAATAAATCAGCACAATCAGTCAAAATAAGTTCATATTTGTTCTAGTTTTGCACTTTCACACCCATCGAAATCAATGTAGCTTTCAAGTCCGTTAGATTCTGTATCTTCTTCTAAAATTTTTCGGCATGGAATTTCAAGTCTACATACAATCTCGTGGCTGCTTGTGAGACTCGAGGTGGAGCTTGTTGGGGTTTTGGGGGTAATATATTCATCAAACTCCATGTCATAAGCTGATATGTCTTTCTGTCCATCCAAAATAGTAATATGTTCAATCGGCGTTATTTTATCCGTAAATGACGCTTCCTGCTCTAATGTTGCACTGTGATCAAACAAGAAACTAAGCGAGTCTGTTATATTGATACCTTCAGTAGATTTAATGTCAGGTTCAAATGGGCTACTTTTTGTTACATCTCCAACAAGCGTTACATTATCATTATTTTCTTTTTCTAAGTTATCTAATGCAATATTGCAATTACTCATGTTAGATATTGTTAAATAGGTATGATCCGTGTAAACGTCACTAGCCTTAGAGTAACCTTTTGTTTCTACATATGTCATCGTATGTTCCTTACGTATATCTTCAGGATCTGTGATCATTTGATAACACGACCCTTCAAATGTATCATCCAATACTTGTCCCTTCGATTCATTTAAATGTCTATCAACGATATTTCCAGATTCATTCGTTTTTGTGACGTTTCTGTGGACATCGTTATTATGTATAAGATTTCTTACGGGCAAACAAGAGGCTTGACTTTCGTCATCATCAACTTTAGAAATGAGTTCTTCATCATCAAAAACTTCAGTTTCCTGTCTTTTAAAACTGGTTAATTCAGCTTGGCTCGTTTTCTGTTCATTTAAAAATAAATCAGATAATTCCCGTGGTGTTATAAGCATATCATTACATGCATTTGTATTTGGTATATCTGGACTGTTACTTTGTGAAGAAAGACTTAAATGTGTTTCGATGATTTGACTGCCACATTCATCATCGACAATCTTGTTATAGCAGTCAGCATCTTCATTTATATTGATCATATTTAAATCATCAATGAATTGGTAGTCACCGCTGTCACTTGCTTGATGTAGCACATGACTACGAGTATTTCTTTTAGCACTTTCTGAAAATTTTGACGAAAATCATAAAATACAATAACACACTAAGTATATTTTCACATATATGTATTATATATATATATATATTATATATGTATATATATATATAGCTCTGTTAAAGGTTACTCTTAATGTTATCGTTAACGATTAATTTCACAAATTAATATTTAATTTTGATTGTAGCCAAATATTAATCATTATGACGTCATTAAACTAAATATCTCAAGGGAAAGAACAAAAACAAGTAATTAACATTTTTTTGTTTTATTTAGT
Organism: Ampullaceana balthica; assembly: GCA_944989445.1. Lineage (NCBI taxonomy): Eukaryota > Metazoa > Mollusca > Gastropoda > Lymnaeidae > Ampullaceana > Ampullaceana balthica. The sequence goes on from CALYLW010000401.1 coordinate 170,550, forward strand.
TATTTCCCCTTTCTTATATGTTTTTGCTGAAGGTGGTACCTCAGCGATGTATTTGATCCCCTAAAAGCCAATTGTTTACGGCAGTGAACACAGTAATTTTTTCAAAACTTCTATCTTGCCATCCGTAGTTAGCTTAGATACAAAATGTTTGCTCAAATTTTTGTTTATATTCCTAAATTCAACTATACTGAAGCTGTAATTAGTCGCCATTTTTTGTTTACATCAGCACGTCAACATAAATTAATAAATTATACTAATTCGCGGGAGAAGTGTGTACGTTAAAAAGATATAAATTATTTTTAATTATTAGTAATTAATTATTTTTTTAATAAATTAAAAAAAAATATATTATAACTATTTACCCAAATTTTAATTGAATTGTTATGTATTAAAATTATTCAAAACTTAACATTTTAAACGATCAATCGAGAATTTACTCGTACATTTTCGCAGCCCTAATTATATATATATATATAATTATATACATATATATATATATATATATATATATATTTATATATATATATATATATATATATATATATTAGGGCTGCGAAAATTAACGATTAATTTCTCGATTAATCGTTAAAATATTTTATCGATTAAAATTATTTTAATATATAAAAATAATTCGATTGAAATTTAAGAAAATATTTATTATATTTTTAAATTGATTTATTAATAAATAATGAACTATTAATAATTAATAATAATAAATATATATTTTACATACAAAATTCTCCCGAGCAATGTCATAATGTATTTTTTTTTACTTTATGTGGACCGGAAGACGTCATCATCAGCGCAGCTAAATTTAAACATATAACTAGAAAGTTGAGCAAAAATTTTGTTTTTAAGCTAATTGCGGATGGCAAAGTCGAAGATGGTGAAAAAGTTTACTGTTTTCACTGTCATGAGCAATATACTTTTAAAGGATCAAATACATCGCTGACGTACCACCTTCAGCACAAACATCCGATCAAGTATCAACACATTCACATTGTCATAAAATTTAGTTCGAAATATTCTTAATTTTCAATGTCCGTGAGTAATGTTCAGCTTAATGACGTCATACATTTATATTTTAGGCGTTAATTAAATTATCGATTAATTAATCGATAATTTTTCAAAAGTTAAAGATTAAATTTAAATTAATCGATAAAAGCCCTAAAATATACACATATACAAATTTATTTATATATATATATATATATATATATATATATATATATATATATATATATATATATATATATATATCTAATATATAAAGATGAAAGTTTGTGTGTTTGTTTGTTTGTGTGTTTGTTTGTTACCAATGGAAATCTACACCGTTGGACCCAGGATGCTGAAATTTTGCATGGGGCTCTCATTCGACCCTAGACAGGTCGTAGGCTATGTTTCAACCCCAGGTGACCACCCCTAGGGTAAGGGGGCCCATAATCAGAAAATGTAGAGCCAAATAAAGACAAAATAAATTCTCATTTCGATATTGAACAGCTTCATGCGGGCATTCAAAACGAGTTCATTTTGGTGCGTTATTTTTTACAATACTTTATTTTTAGCTGTGCGCTTTCAAAAATCTTTTATTGTCAAATTACGGTGCGCACCTTTTCGTGTACGCATCTAAAAGTGAGCAGTGTAATTTTATTATAATAACATTCATATTTGTTTTGGCCTTGCGGTACAAAACAGTGGCCTTTTATACAAATACTTTCTTGATATTATAGATCTGTTAACACTATTTCATTACATTTGTCACACGATGTATGGTATTTATTTTTAAATTAAGAGTTTTATTATGTTGTTTCTAATGACTCAAATTTTAATTTAAACAAATAAAAGAAATTGCCCAAGTCAAAAAAGCTTAATCGTAATTTAGAGGAACTATACGTTTGTTTTTCTTAAAATTTGATGCGTGTTCTATATTAATTTTTCTTGCTTATTTTACTTGCTCAATCCCTTAAATTTAATTATTAACGTAAATCATCAAGGAATATTACATGCATATAAAAGCCTACGACCAATGCTGTGTTTTTTTTATTACATACGCTCTATAAATTTACAATTTAAACCTTTCTACCGGACTTATAAACATAAGCATATTAAACTCAATACAAGTGAACCTATAAGCAATTAATTAAGTTGGGCGGCGAATTGAATATGCCATGGTCATTACGCTGTTGCGGAATAACAAAAGCCATTTTAAAAATAGATGTTTAGTCAAACATAGCATCTTTTTTTCCTATTTCGTAAATAATTTATTTATTTTGCAGAAACTAAATCTGTTGTTTGAAATATAATTTACAAACTATGATGTCCCATCGGGAAACATGGTCCAAAACATACTTGAATTCTTTTTTAAAATTATACCTATTACATAAAAGCCGTAAATTTAAATCGTATAACATAGAGACAAATATAAAAAAAAGCATTATATATCATTTCCATATTAAAACACTAATAAATAAAGACTATCAAAAAGTATACAATTTATTTTTGGAGCAGTACTGCATTATAAGACTTCATTTTAAGCGCCCGCCTTTAAATTAACTTTAATTGACTAAAAATTGACTATAATTTGTTCACTTTTGTCCCTTTCTACAAAACGGTCCATTTAGCGATGGATTCCAAAATCTTATATGTTGCTGTTTCACCAAGGGATACAATTCTTTTTTGATTCCCGTTTTGAGATAAGACATTATATTTTGTAAAAAAAAATTCCTGTTTTTGTTTCTGGAAATTAGATAAAGGGCGATTTTTACTAATTACTTTTAGTTCAGAGTTGAGTCGTGCTTAATTGTTTTTAGTATGATTCGTAAATTTTACAGACTTTTAGTCAAATGGGAAGTTGGACCATTAGTGAGAGGGGGCTTAGGCTTTTATTAGTATAGAAAAGGGGAGGGCACTAAATGAAGTTAATCAAGAGAAATACAAAAAAATAAGAAGAAAGTAAATCGTTGCATACACATACATACTTAACAAATAACTATTTGAATATTTTCAACAACATAATAAAACTTGCTCATTACTATAAACTTACTTATTAAAAATAAGAATCAATGATCTTGACATGCATATAAAGGCCTAGGACCTATGTTGTCATTTCATGTTTACATAATTTTATGTTTACATAAGCTAAACAAATTAACTATTTAAACTTTAGCTAACGAACTTATTAAGAAAGTCATTAAACTTAACACAAGTGAACCTAAAGATCACTAATTCCGTGTAGTTAGAAGCATAAAACTCTGGGTGGTTGTTAAGTACACTTCCGTGGTGGTAACGAGCAAAAAAAATATTTAAATATCAATTTTCATATAGCCCATATAATGAAAAAAACGTCTTTGTGCCCCCGGCCCCCATGACTGAATTGCAACTTTTTTACGCAAATGATCGTCGTGAGAGGCTACTCAACAACTTCCCAAAGTTTCATGCTTCTACCTACACGCGAAGTTGGAGAATTCAATTAGTGATGAGTCAGTTTTTTATATAAGAAAAAAACTACATAGCCTATGACCTGTCCCGGGTCAAATGAGGGTCCCATGCAAAATTTCAGCACCTAGGTCCAACGGTGTGGCATTCTATGAGTAACAAAACAAACAAAAGAAACAAACAAACAAACTTTCATCTTTATATATTAGATGGGGTTTTCCCGCTTTGGGAATGTCAATGTTTGACTGTTGCACAGTGCGCACTATTTTGACACATGCTTGGTGTGACGTAGTTTGGTGTGGGATGACGTCAATAGAGAGATATGCTAGAGGGACGATTTTGTAGCGGAGAGCACGCACAGTGTTGTTATTATTTTGCCTTGAAGGATTTCTTTGTTCAATTAAAATATTGATTCTTCTGATGGTGTTTTTACTTATTGAGTTGAAGCCTTGTGAGTCATAAAAATCATTAGAACTTGACATTCTTAAGAAGAACAAATGAAATTAATCTCTTTAGAATGTGTTTTTTAAGATTTTACTATAACTAACCCTACCTAACCAAACTTGAAGTAGTAAACAAGTTTATATATTAGCTTATCTAATACCTTTCAGCCATTTAGTGGTGCTAATAGAATAAATTAAATTCATCTGTTCATTGATGTTAAGAAGGATGAATTAAATACATATATTTATTGATCTTGTGAAGGTTAAATTAAATAAATCTCTTCTGAATATTTTTTTTTGGATCTTATAATCAATACAAAATATCACTAAACAAATTATATATCCAAAACTTAAATTAACACTTCACCTGTTTTACAAATGTCTAAACACAATTGATGTGTCCGAATTAAACAAATAGTCATGGGGTAGCAAAATTTAAACTAATTTAATAATTTACTTATAAGTTACTTATTTATCTAAGTTACTTATAAGTTTATTGATGCTAAAAGGGGGGGGGAACCTTCAGTATGGTATTTAAGAAGAAAGTTTTAACAAAGGGAAATACTTAAAAGCAGTTGTACACTAAAACAATATATAAGCTATTATGTTCCAATCTTTCTTCAGAGAAATCATGCCCCCAAAAAGAAAAACTCAATTAGGTCGTGTTTCTAAAACGGCAAAGAAGCAAGCCTTACATAGAGAAAATGAAACGAATGAACAAACACAGGCAAGACTTGCTGTTGAGAGAGAAAGAGTTTCAATCAGAAGAGCTAATGAAACCAGTGAACAAACACAGGCAAGACTTGATGATGAGAGAGAAAGAGGTTCCATAAGAAGAGCTAATGAAACCAGTGAACAAACACAGACAAGACTTGATGATAAGAGAGAAAGAGTTTCAATCAGAAGAGCTAATGAAACCAGTGAACAAACACAGGCAAGACTTGATGATGAGAGAGAAGGAGTTTCAATCAGAAGAGCTAATGAAACCAGTGAACAAACACAGGCAAGACTTGATGATGAGAGAGAAAGAGTTTCAATCAGAAGAGCTAATGAAACCAGTGAACAAACACAGGCAAGACTTGATGATGAGAGAGAAAGAGTTTCAATCAGAAGAGCTAATGAAACCAATAAACAAACACAGGCAAGACTTGATGAAAAAAGAGTCAGATCTTCAATGAGAAGAGCAAATGAAACAAAAAAACAAACCCAAATAAGACTTGCAGACCAGAGAAATGGAAATTTAAACAGAAGAAGAAATGAAATGCAGCAAGACCTAAAAGGTGCTGCTCATCAATATGACCCAGATATTCCATACCATCAACATGAAAAGGTCAACATTGGTGAGATGAACTTGATCTGCAAGCATTGCAGTGCATTTAAATGGAAAGATGAGCACCCTGGAATGTGCTGTTCAAATGGCAAAGTTAAACTAGAGACTCTGCAACATCCACCTGAGCCACTTGATCATTTGCTTCAAGGTGTATCTCAAACGTCTAAACGCTTCCTAGCCAACATCAGAAAATACAACTCATGCTTTCAAATGACATCTTTTGGTGCCAGCAAAGAAATTCGTGAACAAGGATTCATGCCAACATTTAAAGTTCAAGGCCAAATTTATCACAGGGCTGGATCTCTGCTGCCAGCTGAAGGCGAACCACAGTTTCTGCAGATCTATTTCATGGGAGACCAAGCTAGAGAAGTCCAACAAAGATGTGCAAACTTTCCAGACTTGCAACAAAATGTTGTTTTGGAGTTGCAAGAACTCCTACATGCAAACAATGCCTACCTTCAAATTTTCAAGACAGCTCTAGAAAGAATGCCAACTGATGAATACAAAGTTGTGATACGAGCTGACAAAGCACCAAGACATGAACACCAAAGGCGGTTCAATGTACCAACATTTGATGAAGTGGCCATTGTCATGGTAGGAAATGAATTTGACAGACGTGACATTGTCCTTCAAAAGCGAAACAACCTTCTCCAAAGAGTTGCAGAAACTCATCGCTCTTATGATGCTCTGCAATATCCCCTAATGTTTTGGCAAGGTGAAGATGGGTACTCTTTTGGCATTCCTCAGACAAACCCAGACACGGGAAACAATGTTTTGGGTAAAAAGGTTACAGCAATGGACTTTTATGCATATCGAATCATGATTCGCAGTGGTGAAGATAACCATCTCTTGAAATTTAGACAGCTGTTCCATCAATTCATCGTAGATATGTACGCGAAAATTGAAAGTGAACGCTTGCTCTACATCCGTCTAAATCAAAAGAAGCTGAGAGTTGAAGACTACATTCACCTCAGAGATGCCATTGCAAATGATGCCAATCCAAATGATCTGGGGAAAATGGTTATCTTGCCAGCAACATTTACAGGAAGTCCAAGACACATGCATGAGTACACTCAAGATGCTATGACTTATGTCAGAAATTATGGAAGGCCAGATTTGTTTATCACCTTTACATGCAATCCACTATGGCAAGAAATTCAGGCTCATCTTTTACCTGGCCAATCAGCAGTGGATCGACATGATTTGGTTGCTAGAGTCTTCAAACGAAAACTATCAAAATTAATGGGAGTCATTACAAAAAGTCATGTCTATGGTGAAACGAGATGCTGGATGTACTCAATTGAATGGCAGAAGAGAGGCTTACCCCATGCACACATCCTAATCTGGCTGATGAAAAAATTACGACCTAATCAAATTGACAATGTAATCTCAGCAGAAATACCAAACTCTACACAAGATAATTTTTTGTTTGAAATTGTTGTGAAAAATATGCTGCATGGACCCTGTGGAAACTTGAACAGAAACTCTGCTTGCATGGTTGATGGGAAATGCTCAAAAAAATATCCAAGGAATTTGATACAAGAAACTAAAACTGGTGAAGATGGCTATCCTGTGTACAGACGCCGTAAACCAGGAGATGGTGGTTTTACTGCAAAAATCAAAATGAAGGTTGGTTCAACATATCAAGAAATAGAAATGGACAACAGATGGGTGGTTCCCTACACTCCAATTTTGACAAAAATGTTTCAAGCTCACATAAATGTCGAATCTTGCCAATCTGTCAAGGCCATCAAATACATCTGCAAGTACGTCAATAAAGGAAGTGACCAGGCCGTTTTTGGTCTTGAAGGAAACCAAGAGAATCCAGATGAGGTGCAAAAATTTCTAATGGGTCGTTACATCAGCAGTAATGAAGCAGTCTGGAGAATTTTGAATTTCCAAATTCATGAACGGTATCCAACAGTTGTTCACTTGAGTGTTCATCTTGAAAATGGGCAAAGAGTATACTTCAACCAAGAAAATATATATCATCAAATTCTGGAGCCACCAAGAACAACTTTGACAGCTTTTTTTCAACTGTGCCAACAAGACGACTTTGCAAAAACCATTCTCTATTGTGTTGTTCCAAGGTACTATACTTGGAATGCTTCTCAAAAAATATTTAAACGCCGAAAACAAGGAGCAGATGTTGAATATCATCCAGGGATAAAATCTTCAGATGCATTGGGACGTGTGTACACCGTTCACCCATCTAATGCAGAATGCTTCTTTTTGAGGATGCTACTTCATGTTGTTAGAGGACCAACATCCTACACTGACTTAAAAACTGTTGATGGTCATGTGTGTGCTACATTTAGGGAAGCTTGCCAAATGCAAGGGCTACTAGAAAACGATCACCATTGGGTCTTGACCATGGAGGAGGCATGTACATCTCAATCACCTACCCGTTTGAGACATCTGTTTTCAATTTTGCTGACAACATGCTCTGTTTCTAATCCACTTGCTCTCTGGGATACATTTAAAACATATTTGAGTGAGGACATTATGTTGCAAACCAAGAGAGAGAATCAAACACTGCTAATTGAGTTCTCTAATGAGATTTACAAAAGGTGTCTTATGTTGTTGGAGGATTTGTGTGTATCAATGTCAGGAAGGAATCTTGACCAGTTTGGGTTACCAACGCCTCGAAGAAATGAAAACAATCTTCAGAATAGTGAAATTCTACGAGAACAAAATTATAACACAAATGAATTGATGACCTATGTCTCAGAAAATCAACCACGTTTAGTTGAGGATCAAAGAGCTGCCTACATTCACATCTTAGAACTGGTTACCTCAAAAAAAGGTGGAATCATATTCCTTGATGCTCCAGGAGGTACAGGTAAAACATTTGTGATCAATTTGCTCTTGGCTACAATCAGACGAGACAAAGGTATTGCTCTAGCCGTTGCTTCTTCTGGCATAGCATCAACATTGCTTGCCGGGGGTAGAACAGCTCATTCTGCCTTCAAGTTACCTTTGAACATGAACCATTCTGAGAATGTAACCTGCAACATATCAAAAGGATCAGGAAAGGCCAAGGTACTAGAACAGTGTTCTCTCATTGTCTGGGATGAGTGTACAATGTCACACAAGCGAGCTCTTGAAGCCTTGAACAACACTCTTCAGGATTTAAAAGGAAACACAAAACTAATGGGAGGAACAGTTGTGGTATTAGCTGGAGATTTTCGACAAACTTTGCCTGTCATTCCAAGGTCAACACCAAGCGATGAGTTGAATGCCTTCCTCAAAGCTTCAACTCTGTGGAAACAGGTCAAGAAAATGACTCTGACCACCAACATGAGAGTCCATTTACATGGAGATAATGCAGCAGGCTACTTCTCACATCAATTGCTTCAACTTGGCGATGGAAAGTGGCAGGTAGACCCAGCATCAGGAACAGTTTCTTTCCCATCAAATTTTTGCACTGTAGCAAAGTCACTTGAAGAGTTGAAACTTGCCGTTTTTCCAAACATCCAAGACCAGTTTAAAAATCCTGAGTGGTTGTGCGAAAGGGCCATTCTTGCTCCAAAGAATTCAAGTGTCAACAGCATCAATTCTCAAATTCAAAATTTTCTACCAGGCATTTCAAACAACTACAAATCTATTGATACGGTTACAGATCCGGCCCAAGCTGTTTACTATCCAACAGAATTTTTGAATTCATTAGATCCTCCTGGCATGCCATCACATAACTTGGAACTTAAAATCGGAGCTCCTATCATACTTCTGAGAAATTTGGATCCCCCTAAACTATGCAATGGAACACGATTGAGCATCAAGCATCTCTTACCTCATGTAATAGAAGCCACAATTTTGACAGGCTGCGCCAAAGGAGAAGATGTCTTCATCCCAAGAATTCCACTCATACCAACAGATATGCCTTTTGATTTCAAGCGCCTCCAGTTTCCAATCAGGCTTGCATTTGCCATGTCTATCAACAAGGCACAGGGACAGTCTTTAAAAGTGGCAGGCATTGTACTTGAGGAAGCATGCTTTGCCCACGGACAGCTATATGTGGCATGTTCTAGAGTTGGGTCACCAACAAATCTTTTCATTTTTGCACCAGACGGAAAAACCAAAAATATAGTCTATCGACAAGCCTTAATATAAGCAATATATAAATTTCATGTACTTATTTTTAATTACATTTCAATTTATTTTTTAAATTGTTTTTCAATGAATGAATTGAAATATTTTTTTTAAAAATCTGTTGACTATTATTTTAATCGTGCGACGCCGGGTAACCCGGCTAGTATATATATATTTGTGTAAAATAATGAATAAAGCACTGAAAAGTACGTCACGATTCAGAGTAGGATACATCAAAATGTAAGTTACTTACTTAACATTTTGCAAAAAATTTTTAATCAAAACATAGGGCTTACACTTTTTGTTAAAATTAACAAAGTGAAAAATAATGAAGATTTTTAAAATTTAAATAAAAATAATACAATCTTGTTTTAAAAAATATAGCTACCTTAACATTTTCATACTTTTAAAAAAATCAATTGTTTAAAAAAATTAAAGTCCTTTGCTTACCTCTTTTGCAGATAAAAAAAGAAATGAGAGCTACAAAAGTTGTCAGCACAATAAGTATAATTAATGGCAAGCCAATTTCAAGAAAAAAATCTGTATCAGCAGGTTTTCCTTCACCTTCTGAAAATAATGTGACATACACATATTAAGTACATGTGCGAATGTACATTTCTTATGCTTTACATTTTCAAAATAATGTATTGCAATATTTGTAAATATGAATACGCTCATTTATATTTATATGAAAGTATGTATACCTATTTATATTTTACTGGGAGCTTGTGGTATTGAATCTCTACATTGTGATTTCCCGTTCTTCCTATTTTAATTTTATATCAGATTTTTAAAAGACATATTTCAATAATTAAAATACCGTAATAGTAACAAGTCTCGCAAAGTTATATAGATCTAAAATTAATTTATTCAATATTTCATCATATTTTTTTGCACATTTTCCATCCGTTTATTCATTGATTGTTAAAAATATATATATAAAGACATTTAATACTTTTTTTTTCTTTTGTAAATGCATTTTTTTCAATTTAAATTTGTAGGCAATTTATTCACATTAGTTGTTTTAAAGTCATGTTCATGTGTTCAATTGTTGTTTTTAAATATTTTCTTACTTGTCAAAAGACTTTCTATTTCATTTAATAATAAAAATAAAAATATTAATTTTTTTTTAATGAAAACTTTAAAAAAAAATAATTAAAAATCAATGGCAAAACTTACTCTCACCAAGATTTACATGTTGTAGTGTACAGTCTAAAATGTATAAATAAAAAAATAACTAACACATAACTTTAAACATTAAATTTACAACACTCCAATGTCAATAAATCGAACATAATATAATTAAGTGCCATTTTTTAATCTGAGGAATATGTACAAATGTAATGAAATAATTGCAATTTATAAAACATACACAAAAGCGTAGGAACTGTAATGAAAACATGTTTTAAAAAGAAAAGCATTAACACACACACACACACAAGGAATTTTCATTGTATGCCTCTGTATAAAAAGTTATTTCTCCTGTATATGAGGAAGTATGATTGTTGTATCAAAAGTAAAGAAAACAAAATGGTTTGATATTTATTTTTCTTATAGCGTTGGAAATAACTGCATATTGTTTTAGTACTATTTGTTGGTTACATCCCTTTATCACCAAAATGCTATATATTTTACAATTACGAATTGATTTATTAATTTTTTTAAAAAGTAAATAAATGACTTGAAATTAAAATAAATATTCCAAATAAATATTGACTTAGAGTGTGTTAGTGGGATACACTATGAAAAATCACCAATGGCAGATTTCAATGAAAGTATTTTAATGTGTTTGAAACTTTGTTACCTACTAATAAATGCGTTACAATTATAACTTAAACTTTGGTTCATGAAACTCAGGGTATACGTATTCTGCAGTGTGTCGTTACTGCATGACTGTCAAATTGAAGTGGATTACGAGGTTATATACAACAAATCACCTGAGAATTGTTTTTATGATTTATTTTTGCATAGTTTGTATCTTTAATTTTAAATTGTATTAAATTTGTAAGATATAGGCCTAATCAATGAACTATTTCCTGTGTTTGTATAAACTCAACACTGAGTTTATATTATGTTGAACATCTCTTTAAAAATTAATTAATTTTAATTTGTTTTATATGTTTCTTCATTAAAAATAAAACTATAACGCTTCATTCACTAATAATTTGCTGACGTTGCTTATAAATATGTTGCTTTAATTTAAAAACATTGTTTCATTCTGTTAATACATTTACGCAACAAGTACCTTAACATAATATTCAGTAATTCATAGGACCAATACTATTTTATTTGTATAATAGCCACATAGACATAATTTGAACATTGACAACAATAATGCTTCTTCAGTGCACTAAATAGCGTGACGTGTACACAATATAAATTTTACAGCCTGTGAATTCCTCATGTGATCACCTCGGTGGTGGGTAACACAATCGCATTTATATAAAAAAAAATTATGGGCGGGGGAGTAGTTACCACAGACTTGTAGAATCGAATGTATTAATTAATCTTGAATACTCATTGTCTTGAAATTCTGGATTTTCTCAAAATAAATAATAAGGGGGCGGGTATGGACAGGATAAACAAAACGTAAAATCGGTATACGGGAGGCTACCAAGAATCACATCCCTTTGTGAAGCTGCGAAAATGTAGATATACTATTCTGTCGATAAATATCCTTTTTGGGTCTAAATCTCCTATAGGAACAAAATATGTATACGTTATTTTATGGTTTTACTGTATTTATATATATATATATATATATATATTAATATATAATACTTTAAGGATTATTGCATTTTTTCTGTAAAAATAATTATTTAACTTTTTATTTAATGCACATACAATTTATTTCAAGGGTAAAAAACTACATGTATTTTGTTGGGAATGTCGAGTCTTATTACGCAGGGTCACAAGGCTACAAAATATTTTTTTTCAAAGTAGCTTTTAAATTTAAATATATGATCTACTGTACTTGTTTGTTTATTTCCAACACGTCTCTATGTGTACTCAGTACTGTTATGAATACAATGTCCACAATAGTACTTAAGTCAAGTTGCGTGTTAAAGAATATGGTTACTGCACACTTGAGTGAAATTAAAACCAGATAGTCCAACGTATATCTTAATATTAAAATGATCATAGAAACAATAATGTTTGCCCTTTTACATGATACATTGTGGATGAATAGTTTATTTGACCTTTTTTAGTGCATTGATTTAACAACAAGTTGACATTTTTTAATCCAATTGTTTTGTTTTTATTTTAAATTATTGATCTTTTTAAAAAAAATGTAACGTAACTGTTATATATCTGTCTTCAACTGTTTGTTAAAATTAGAGTTTATAACGAGATCTCAATCTTCAAAGAAAAACCTTATTTAAAAAAAACGCATTTAATATTTTCATTTCATTATCTCAAAGACAATTTTATTTAGTTAAGTGCCAATATTTTGTAATAGACACTATATAACTCGACAGCCGTCTGTACAAATAAATTAAATGACATTATAGAAAAAATGCTGTATTATCTCAATACATATGGGTGTGTAGTTATTTTGAACTGAAGCGATCAATGCAAAATTTGTCAAAGTGACCTATCACTACCCGACATACACACAGAATATCAAGGTAAATACTATCGTGGAATAATAAAAATGTTTCACTTCCCATACAATATATACTGTCTAAGCCTTGAAAATAAAAATGTTTGACTCAAAAACTACAACAAAATATGTTAGCACATCGTTTTTCACCAAGCAAAACAATAGATAATGCTCTGATGTGTAGTAAGCCTTTGGAAAAAAATTGATTTGGGCGATCTGTTGCATACAAGTATATAAGCACTATGTAAAATTAGAATAAATATTTCATATTGAAAAAATACATTCGAGTTTTCGCGTCTGGATTCTTTGATAGTATAATGTTCAACAAAAGTCAATCTTTACTTATTGTTGTAGTTTTGGCGTTATACAAATTGATACGTGTTTGGGGTAATTACAAAAAGTAGGTACAGTTATGTTTAGATGGTTAAACAGTATATGTAAATATATTAATATTCATATTGTATTTTACAATACACAATCATACTTTTTAAAAAAAGAAAGACAAACATACGTAAATAAAACACGTACCGTTTGCAGAGATACTGAAATTGTAAAGAATTGAATTTCCATTCTTAAATAAAAGTTCCACTGAATTTTCTCCTATTTCGTCATCAGCAACATTAAATATTTTTAAATTAATCAAATATGTATTGCCTTTTTTATCCAAACGTCTAACATTATAGCTATACTTTGTTGAATTTTTTACTGGAATCCAAACTTCATTTTTAAAAATGGATAGTCCATTAAATGAGACTTTCTGATGAATATTAACGCATATATCCAGTGAAACGCTTCTGAGTGGGCTAACGAAAATTACAGGCATAAATGTTTCTTGATCACACAGATATTGTGAACCTGGAGTAGAAAAAGATGGTAATTAAAATAAAGTACGTAATTTTATGTTTTATTTATTTTATAGATCCTCTTTAATCAAATTAATAATTTCTTTTATATTTGTTTTATTTCAAAAATTATTAAAATGTTACTGTTGTTATGGAATCTAAAGAAGGTCACAGATAATGTCATTACATATACTCTTTAACAAATTTCTGCTCTATAGAAATATAACTAATTTGTAAATGAATAAGTTAACAAAATAAGATGAACAATTTAGACACATTAAACTGTAGAACAACGAAAAAACCACTTTTTTTATTAAGACATTTAAAAAATTGTAGAAACACAAAATATGTACAATTAAATCCATTAAGCTATTAGATATTATTTTATTTAATATTTTCCGTTCTTTGTGCCAGTCATTCCCTAACACATTTCTCATTACGGCTTAACCCTCTTCTCTTTTGTGACTTAAGATATTCTTCACAAAACCTGCTAAGAAAAGTAATGACATAATTCCATTTAAATCCTAGAGAGATATGTATATTATTCAATTTTGAAATATATTATAAATAAAAATTAGTAAACAATATTTAAACTAAACGAAAGTAAAAGTGCTTTAATGGATATAGAAAACACAAATATACAAAAGAAAATATAATACACATTTTCTGGCTGTAAAAAACAACTAGTATTCTTTGCGTGACACTTTCATCATTGTGACACAATATGTGATTGCCGCAAACAATTTTAATGGATCTTTTCAATAACATACATGGGAGAAAGTTATTGTGCACTAAACTTACATCTAATAATTTCAAATGAAATACAATTTAATTATTACCAGAATATTTTTAAAAAAAATGATTAAGCAAACATACATTGTAAACACATATATATATATATATTATATATATATATATATATATATATATATATATATATACTAAATGTACATATATATATGTATGTACGTTAATATATATATATATGTATATATATGTATTTATATACAAGTATATATATTTATATGAATATATTTATATATAAGAATGTATATATATATATATTTATATATACATATATATATATAATATCTATATATATATATAAATATGTGTTTGTCTGCATGTGTGTGGTTGTGTGTGTATGTTGTAGTACAATATATCTTTATTGTGCTTTCCTTTATGATTTTTTGAACTAATATGATTGTTTTAAATTATGACTTTTCATAATTATTTGGTGCATACAATTAACACATTTTTGTTGTCAATATATATTAGAAATTAACTTTCTTACTATTTTTAAAACTATTATTATTTACTTTTAAATGTTGTTTTCCTGTATTTTCTAATGAAACTTGATGTCATTTTCATGTCAATGAAAAGTTTATTTTAAGCAATGTATTTTTTTTTAAATTGTAAAAGTCTTGTACATTTTACAAGACAAATATGTTATTGAAGACATTTAAAATAAAATGGTTTAACATTTATAAAGATTCAAATTCTAAAAACTTAACAAAAGAAAAACCTACTTTTATCAAGATCTACATTTTCTTGTAAGGAACCTGAAATATATCAATACATAAATAAAAAAGTATAACATTTTAAAAAGCTTCATTTAAGAAATGTCCAATGTTGCGGAAGATATGCTAAATAAGTAATTACTTTACAGTAGCTTCACGTGGTTTTTTTAATTACTATATGTCGTGTATAGTTGCCTACTTAAAAGAACATAACCCCTCCCCTAGTAATATTACCTTTATGGTTACCCAAGGACATAGCCATAACGCTTTAAAACAATTAATGTAACATGATGGCGTAATTTTGAAATTAGTTGTTAAAAAAACAATCTAAGCAGTGTCTAAAGTACTGCTGGATGGATCTAGATAAAACTTAGTGAACAAAAACATAAAAATGATTTAAATATATTTTCGCGAATTGTACTCCGTATGTCCAATTAGTCCAATTAGTTGTGATTTAGGTACTAATAAGTTTAAAACAATAATTTTTAAAAATAGTATTTCTTTAATTTATTATTATTATTTTCATTGGTACTTAATTGTACATCGCTGTGTTTCATGAATTTATAAACGTACGGATAATTTAAAAAAAAATTAACAACTTACCACGCATTTCTGAAGTATCCTTATAATATCTTATTATTATTGTTTTGGTAATGAGTTTACAAATAGGTTGATGTATATTTTTTTAAATGATAAATCTTCATTGAGATTAAGACTTTATATATCTATAATATATATATATATATATATATATATATATATATATATATATATATATATATACTTTTATAAATATATATATACATATATATATATATATATATATATATATATATATATATATATATATATATGTGTGTGTATGTAATTATTTACTGGGCCTGTTTATTAAAATAATATTTTTATTTTTTGAAACGTATCGTCAGAAAGAAACGTTTTCAATTGTATACTGTATTTGTTTCGATGTTTAAATAAAATTGAAATATATGTTTCTATTAATTTTATAAGTTAATATCCAATAGTATACACTAAAATTTATTACAAAATATAATTTTAAATATACGTTAAAACACATACCATTTTTAGAGATATTAAAATTGTAAATTATCCTATTTCCTTCGGTAAATAAAAGTTCCAACGAATTTTCTCCAATGTCATCATCAGCAACATACAAATTTTTAAAATTAATTAAAAATGTGTGACCTATTTGATTAATACGTCTAATGTTATAGTTATACTTTGTTGTATTTACGACTTGATTCCAAAGTCTATTTTTTTATATGGATAGTCTAATAAAAGAATCTTCCTGAGGCATATAAAAGCATATGTCAAGTGACACACTTCTGAGTGGGCTAAGGAAAATAACTGGCGGTATGTCATCTTGCTCACACAGATGTTGAGGACCTGGATAAAAAGAAAAGGCCTTAAATAAAATAGTGTAAGTATTTTAAAATTATTTATTTAAGACGAAAAAAATAATTGCGTCTCCTAGAATTTAATTTTAATTTATTAGTACTCAATTTTATTAAATTATTTTTTTAGATGTGTATGTGTATGATTTTTTACATATTCTCACATAAATTAATTTTAAATATTTCAAACATACAGTATATATTATACATCTATTCTAACTAATTTTTTATGAAAAAATAAATATGAAGCATTTGTAAATTAATAAGTAAATAAACGAAGATTAAAATATAAGTTTTGCGGGCTGGTGTACTAAAAACTAATTTTTTCTTTTAATACCTAAATTGCAGCATTCCATTTTATGGACATTTAATTGGATGTACTATCACATGACGTGTAGAAAAAGATTGTGATTTGATTTTAAAAAATAAATACGTCATGTTCTCATTCTTTCATCCAACCGCATCCAATATACTCATCACGTCGTAGAACTCTGACTTTTTATTTTACTAATACTGCTGTGAAAGTTTTTTTTAGCTGAGCTTCACAACAGATAGTAGTACACCAGTCTCTGACAATTGTGAGACAATACACTGTTTGAGGTATATATATAATTTAGAAAAAAATAAATGAATGAATACATCTTTCTAACAACAATTTGTAACATTAATAGAAACGATTCATTTAAAGAAGAATACAATTTGTTTCTATTTAAGAAGAATTTAGTATAATTATTTGAAAAAAACGTATTGTCAACCAATACTTTTTATCGCTTAAATATTTTATTTTCGAATTGAATACAAACAAACACCAAATAGAAGTTGCTTTTAATGGACAAAGAAAATATTTTTTTTTATATTCTTCACTAAACTAGCATACGTTATACACACACACACATACATGTATAAATAAATAAATAAATAAATATATATATATATATATTTATATATATACGTTTTCAGTGCAATGAAATAAAGTAAAGTATCCCTCAAAATAAGATCTCTTTCCCGCACCTTTTCCCCAAAGAGTCTATTCTTACATAATTACGCCAAGGAAACTTAGTTTAAAATAAAAACCTCAGCGTGTTATTTAAATACATACATTAGAAGTGTTGGTTTTATTAAGGGTTACTTGAAAAAAGAATTTTTTTATACAAGTACAAGAAATCAAGAAAGTTTTGCTTGTTGAGTGTCAAAGATAAAGGCACCTAACTATGGCTGAAAATTTTTAAGGAGTACCAATTTCCACATCATTAACTAAAATCAAGATGACGACAAAGTTTAAATAAACAATGAAATTTCTAAAGATAGCCATACAAACTTATAGTCCTTTATTAAATCTAAAAAAGTTACCCACAAGAATAGCCTCACTAAAAGTCCCTAATAATAAAACATGTATGAAAATTAGACAAATGCTAACATTTTCAAAATATATTTTGTATCATCATTTTCCGCCTCATGTGACAACTACAACTTTAATATTTAAAAAATAAAAAATAAAATAAAATAAAAAAATAATAAATAAGTAACATAACTGTAGACGGGATATTTATAGATCCAGTTTTAAAAACTTAAAAATAAAACAATCTACTGATCAAGAAGAATTGCTTGCAAGATTATAAAAAAACTAAACAATGAACTGTCCCAAATCCCTGCAGTACATTTTTCAAGCCTATCTAAAACAGAATAACATGCCTTATTAATGAACGTAACTACTTTTTTTTTAAAATAAAGATGATAAATCAGACACTGATAGCTATAGTATTACTTATTGGTATCACCAGTAAATTACTGGAAGACATAATATAAAGTAGATACGTTTATCACCTAGACAAATATAATGTCTTATGACTATCAGCAAGCTAAGCCTTAATACGCATAACCCCTACGTTTATGCAACAAAAACGATACCTTTATATACCAATCTTCGACTTGATGCAGGATATATATGCCTTCTTATAAATAAATGATACGCTATAATATTAAATGTTTTACATTTCTTTTCTTTATATGCTCATCGAAAACACTTTAAAATTTTTTAAATATCAAACAACGTGCAATTAATTCTTTTTTAAATATTTTTTTTCTTACAAGGGATTTGGTTTGATATATTATTGACCTCATACTCCTTGCAATTCTCTGGCAACACCACTTCTAGCTACATTAGTGGTTCTAATTAAAATGTGTTATAATAATACATATTTCATTTTATAAAATGTTTTTGTTTTATCAATTTGTATTTCATTTGTATTGTTATGGGGTGGAGCTTTTTAACAGGATAATTTCATATAAATATACTTCATATTAAATCTAAGGAAGGGGATTGTATTTCAAGTATGCAAAAATAAAAAAAATATATAACCCGGAAAATTGAGTTCCAGAAAAATCCACAATTGAGACCCTGAATTAAATAGCATTTTTTAAGACGCTTGCGGTTTGATTAGATGTTTTCAAAATACTGATCCGTTTTTTAAAAAAAATTACAGATAATGATTTTATAAGTAATTGTTTTTTAGAAAAAAAAATTAACTTCGTAAAGCTTGTATGTGATATTTATGAAATAAAAATACTAAAAATTGTTTCTTACAGCTCGTAATCCAAATAGCAATGTTTTCTGTGTAGGTAATCTGTCTTGAAATGTCTTCAAGTTCACACGTGTATAATCCTGTGTCTTGGCAATTGATTGATTTTTTAAGAAGCAGAACAAAGTTTACATCTTGATTCGTACGTTGAATATTGCGTCCTTCCCATTTGATAGTTAAATTAGTTTGAAAAAAATACGTCTCTGCTATGCAATATAAGATTAATGAACTACCATTTTCTTTAATGACATTGCCACGTTGAAGGTCTTTTTGAATAACTGATGCAAATGATTTTATAAAAAGTGAACCTGAAAGTAAAATATAATAGAAAATTTCTACATTATATATATATATACTAGGGGCAAGTACCCGGCTTTTTCCCCGGGTTTAAAATACGGTTTTCTGTAGAAGCGTACAGTACTGTTTATTTGCATGCAATAAAGGATAAATTTAACTTAAAGCAATGTGATAGACAATGTTTTTAGCAGTTCCATTTGGAGTGCGTACAAAAAGATTTTCCTCTTTGCCAACTATGGAGCAGGCCACATACAAATGTCCATGAGAAAAGCTTGGTGTCTGCAAGTCTATACCAGCAATCCCAAGAGACTGAGTGATAATTTATATAATTTATTTTTTTAACTGTTACCATCGCCTAATGATATTTAACAACCACCGAAAGTTTAATGCTTCTACCTACACGGCCTCCAGTATCTTATATATATGGAACAAAACTTGTTTAAGAACGTTTCCCATGTAATTTTGTATATGTGTTCCAAACTTCACGTTATTTGGTTGCCTGGATCTTGAGGTATTAGGGAACAGACAAACATACAACAAATGCGTCTTATATGTATAACATGTGGGCTCCCGGTCCCCCAGTTAGAGATAATTTGTTTTTCGACTGCTAACATCGCGGGAGGGTACTCAACAACTTTCCAAAGTTTGTTTGTACCTACAAAGAAAGATGGGGAATTAGTGTTGATTCAGTTTTATATAGCCCATATATGAAAAAAAAACAGTTTTAGGCCACCGGCCACCCATGAGTCAAATTTTTTAAATTATTTTCGCCAATTATCGTCATAAGAGTGTATTCAGACAGTTCCCAAAGTTTCATGCTTCTATCTTCACGGGAAGTTGAAGAAATTAGTGTTGAGTCAGTTTTAAATATAAGAATAAAAACTACATTAGGGCCCCCGGCTCCCAGTAAGTGACAATTTATATAATTTTTTACCAGTTACCATCGCCAAATGATACTTAACAACCACCGAAAGTGTAATGTTTCTACCTACACGGGGAAATATTTTTATTTTTTATGGAGCTCATATAAGGAAACAAGTACATATTGGGCCCCTGGCCCCCAGCATCTTATATATATATATGTAACGAAACCTGTTTAACAACGTTTCTCATGTCATTGTGTATATGTGTACCAAATTTCACATTATTTGGTTGTCTGGATCTTGAGTTATTAGAGAACAGACTAACACATAACAAATGCGTCTAATATGTATAAGATTTGGGCCCCGGTCCCCAAGTTAGTGATAATTTTTTTTCGACTGCTACCATCGCGGGAGGGTACTCAACAAATTTCCAAAGTTCATGTTTCTACCTACAAAGAAAGATGAGGAATTAGTGTTGATTCAGTTTTATATAGCCCATATAAGAAAAAAACGGTTTGGGCCCCCGGCCACCCATGAGTGAAAAATGTTTAATTATTTTTCGCCAATTATCGTCATAAGAGTGTATTCAGCAAGTTCCCATAGTTTCATGGTTCTACCTTCACTGTAAACTGAAGAATTAGTGTCTAGTCAGTTTTAAATATAAGAAAAAAACTTCGATTGGGCCCCCGGCCCCCAGTGAGTGATAATTTTGTATAATTTCTTTACCTGTTACCATCGCCTAATGATACTTAACAATTACCGAAAGTTTTATGCTTCTACCTAAACGGGAAATATGATAATTTTTTAAAATTATTTTTTATAGAGCTCATAGTAGGAAAAACTACATTTTGGGATCCCTGGCCCCCAGTATTTTATATATATGGAACGAAACCGGTTTAATAACCTTTTCGGTATAATGTTGTGTACGTGTACCAAATTTCACGTTATTTGGATGTCTGGATCTTGAGTTAATAGGAAACAGACATCCAGACAACAAATGCGTCTTATATATATATATATATATATATATATATATATATATATATATATATATATATATATATATATATATATATATATATATATTAGGGCTGTTATCGATTAAATTAAATTTAATCGTTAACTTTTGAAAAATTATTGATTAATTAATCGATAATTTCGATTAAAGCCAAAAATATAAATTCATGACGTCATTAAACTGAACATTTCAATGAAAGTAACAAAAACAGGTAATTGACTTTTTAAAAAAATATATTGAGTTATTTCCCCTGTTTCCCTGCGCTGATAGTGTTAGTTATTTTTACCACGTTTTTATTAACTTGCTTTCGTTCATGTCTGTCCACAATTTTTTTTTAGTTTCTGCCGGTCCACATAAATTAATAAAATAAATTTTAATATTACGCGAGAGATGTTTGTACGTGAAAAATATATATAAATTATTATTATTAATTATTAATAATTAAATATTTATAACTAAATTTTTTTTTAAATATTAAAAATATTTTCTTAAATTAATCGAATTTTTATCGATTAA